>JACVVK020000382.1:67500-70000 GCA_018292915.2 Batillaria attramentaria
ATTCTCGTTGGCCCAGACTAAGATGGCTGCTCTGTGAATAACGATTTCATAAAAGGAAATGTGTGTTTAGATATAAAGTTTTCACAAAGATGCGAGAAAACTTGAGATCTGAAGCACGCAAAAAGCACTGTGGAAACGAGTTAAGGGAAAAAAAAGAAAGAAAGAAAAAGAAAGAATGTTTTAGCTCCTTCGTATGTATACGAGTAACAATAACATCGACGCTAACTTTCTCATGAAGACTGTGTCTACTGAATTTATAAATTATCTATTTTACTTTTCTTATAATTATCTATTATGCGAAGTCTTGACAAAACATGGCTGGAAGAAACATGGATAAAGACGTGT
This sequence comes from Batillaria attramentaria, assembly GCA_018292915.2. Lineage (NCBI taxonomy): Eukaryota > Metazoa > Mollusca > Gastropoda > Batillariidae > Batillaria > Batillaria attramentaria. The sequence continues at coordinate 67,846 of JACVVK020000382.1, forward strand.
GGCCAGACTGGGATCAGTAAGATGTGAAATTAAAAAAAAAAAAATCAAAGATGAATCAAAGTAACTTAAATTAATTTGTCAAGTCATCTTACACCATAGGTCACGTTTGTATTTTTTGTTTAGTTTTCCTCTACTGCGTCTGTGAATTTTTAAAAGACAATCTTACATTTTTTTTAAATTTGTTGTCACGTGACAGGGGTGTGTTGCCTCAAACCGTTTGGTACCGTGGTGGCAAGGAGCCGGGGTGGCCGAATGGTAGAGCGTTGGACTTCTGATGCTCGGGTCGTGAGTTCGTATCCCGGCTGGGGCCAAAATATTTGTGCTGGCTTTTTCATCGTTGCCCCGTCTTTGATATATCACCCGTATGTGGTTGAAAAGGACGTTAAACTCCCAAACACCCAAACACCCACCCACCCACCCATCAATATATTTTGGCTCATCGTACCAACCAAGACCCACAATAGGCTATAATTTTGCACGTAATATGCTTTGAACACAGTCTCCAGCCGGAGTCGATCTGTGAGCTTACAAAAACCGACCTCCCGTCCCTTTAACCAGACCGAAAATGCTGACCTGGAGTACCAACAACACAGGGAGACTTTTTCAGATCTTGACTGAGCGCCGATGACACCTTCCCAAAACACTGTAGAGAGCTCTTCAACGTTGGAGGCAAACAAAGGCCGGTGAAGTTGTCGCCATGTTGTGGCTGGCTGTATGGAGATGGCTGCAAGATCGGGGGGACAGGGGAGGGTCGACTGTCACTCACAGTGACGCTAATAATGAGGTGCCGGCCGCTGGAATCAAGGTTCTTTACAAGACGGAGTTGGTCCTCTGCAACAGATACTAGTCGCGTTTTAATTGAAATATTTGGGCGAAGACGAGGAGTGTCGTCTGCGCTGAGAGGGTTTAGCAAAAAGTCTCGACTTTTTTCTTCTTCTTTTTTTTTTTTTTTTTTGGGGGGGGGGGGGGGGGGGGGCTTGAGAAGGGTGTAAGGGAGGGGATAGAAGTTGGAGAGGATGGTTCAGCGTGGGTGGTGGGTAGACTGCTTTAAAGTTTAACGTCTTTTGTACACCACGAATGTGGGGCACAAGATCGTGTAAGGGGAGATGAACTTGGAGGACTTTTGATTTTCTTTTGTTATTTGTTGTTTGTTGTTGTTGTTGTTGTTGTTGTTGTTGTTGTTGTTGTTTGTTTTGTTTCTTCTTTTTGTTTGTTTGTTTGTTTGTTTTAATTGAGGGAGTGGGGGGAGGGGGTGCGCGGATAAATGGCACGGTGCATATACATCTGAGTTGAGAAAAATTCGATGAAAAGTTTTCCACAGTTTTGTTGTGTGCCTGACAAACATAGTGAGGCTTTAAGTTTGTTAGGTGTGATTATCTTACCGTCAGACCAAAACACTCCAAAGTGATGATGTCAAAACTAATTAAAACAACCCCCCCCCCTTTTTTTTTTAAAGAGTTTTCGCAAATTAGGAAAGAAAACAGCAGAAACAGAAAAAACCAAAGCAAGGACTTAAAATGTCCAGTCAGTTTTCCATTCTGACAACTGCAGGGTGGGGTGGGTGTTTGAGAATTTAACGTCCTTTTCCACCACACATGGGTGATGTCCAAGACCGGAGCAACGAGAAAAAGGCCAGCACAAATATTAATATTCTGACAACTGCGCCAGGCAGACTCTTGCAAAACACTCCTGCACTCTCATACTACACCTTCCGCGAACTTGCTACAGTCATACTTCTGGTGGAGACGTTTGTGGTGTTTTGGCACGGTGGTGTGACACTCACAAAGAAAAACCTGTTGACAAGACAAGCGTGTATTGACGATCGCTCATAGGGTGGTTAAACACATTCGTCAACGCGTTTTAATACATTGACATAAACCTGAAGTGGAGAGCACCGGTGCCCGCGTTTTAATGGCCCCGATACTCGGTAACCATTTATTGTAATTGTGAGTGCATATCTGTATGAATGGCCTTTCTGGTTTCGGGGTCAAGGGGCCTAAACAGAATTAAACTCGAAGAGGAGTGCACTTGCTATATCTGTTCCTATTAACCTTCGAGTGATAGTGTTGTTTCGGGGTTTGTAAACCCTACCGAAGGAAATTGTACAACAATTAACACACTTCGTACCATGCTGGTGTAAGGACACAATTTGAGA
>JACVVK020000382.1:75000-102500 GCA_018292915.2 Batillaria attramentaria
GAGGATATTTTACCCTTGAAGCCTCAAAACACGTTTGGAGAATGAGAGGCTACTGAGCAAAAATGTTACGGGGGAAAGGGGGGGGGGAGTTCGGGAGTTTAACGTCCTTTTCCACCACGTACAGGTGATATCAAAGACGGGGCAACGAGAAAAAGGCCAGCACAAATATTTGGCCCACGCCAGGATTGGAACAAAAAATGTAACAGTTCTGGGTACTTTACACCCGGCTCATACGATAAAGGTTAAAATAATAAGTACCAAGATGATGACAGTTTTAAGAAGAAAAAAGTGCAGACAGTGATTTCTGGGGCGGATGCCCTGAAGAGATGAGTCTTCAGGCGCTTCCGGAATGCGGTAATGCTGACTGCCTCCTTCACTGACTCATGAAGGGTGTTCCACAGTGTGGGCGCTGCATTTCTGAAGGACCGTGCACCATGCTTCTTCTTACTGGTGTCGTCAGTCGAAGGGAGCTGCAGACGGAGAGAACCTGGCTCCGCATGTAGAAGTCGGGGTTAGGGGTTTTAGCCCCGGGTTAGAGTCTAACCTCGAACTAACTAAACTAGCTCTAGGGTAAAATTTTCTGTTGTTTTTTGTTTTAAATCAGGACGCGGGTCCATTCCAGCAAGATGCCTAAGCCGTTATAGAAGGATTTATTTCTTCCTATCTTCGCCTCCTTTTGTATATAATTTTGTTGTTGTTGTTGTTGTTTCTTTTGTCCTAGTATGGGTTAGTCCCGGGGAGCCGGGGTGGTCAAATGGTAGAGCGTTGGACTTCTAATGCTCGGATCGTGAGTTCGATCCCGGCTGGGGCCAAATATTTGTGCTGGCATTTTCATCGTTGCCCCGTCTTTGATATCACCCTATGTGGTGGAAAAGGACGTTAAACCCCCAAACACCCACCCACCCCACCCTGGGTTAGTCCCGTAACCGTGGGTCAAACTAACCTCGACTTTTACATTCGGGCCCAGGAGACTAAGGCAAATTTACGGGTATTTACGGGAACTAAACGGTAACACGCGCTGACAGTAGCCCCTACATACGCAATACGTATTAGACTAGAGCGAAGTCTCAGACTAGACTATCCTCTTTTCATGCACGAGACCCCTGTTTCCGCGCAAAGGGGCGTAATCCCGGCTGATAAAGTTACATAAGTTTATTGCGATGGATGTCGGAGATATTACACGTTGGGTCATAACGCGCGCCGTTAGCGACGATCGGGAAAGATATAAAACACTTAGTTTATGTCCCGGGGGGGGGGGGGGTGGGGGGGGGGGTCATACGGTGAGGGATGAGGCACTCTCCGCTGCAGACATATATCACCTCGCTACAGCGACAAATGGGTTGCGGATAACAGCTGCCCACTACAGATCCTGTTTATTATTATTATTATTATTTGGTGGGGGGGGGGGGAGGGAAGGGGGGGAGGGGGCATTTCTACTTTTGAAAATTGTTGTTGTCGTTGTCGTTATTTTTGTTATTGTTATCTTTGCTGTTACTCATTGTTCTTGTAACTATTGTTGTTTGTTTTTCCTGGTGGACTTTTCTTGTCGTTGTTGTTGTTTGTTTTGTTTTGTTTTGTGTCTTTGGGCCCAAATATTTGTGCTGGCCTTTTTCTCGTTGCCCCGTCTTTGACATCACACTTACTTTTGTGTCTTAACGTCTGGACCTGGCTGCCAAGACAAATATTTCGGACATAACTGTGCGGTGGTGTTTTCATCGACAAAGATTGTTTGTTTGTTTGTTCGATGTCGTCGTTGTTGTTGTTGTTGTTGTTGTTGTCGTCGTTGTTGTTGAGGTACCTTGTTAAATGTCTGCGTGTAATATGCATAGAAGCAATACTGTGAATGAGAGTTGATATGTAATTTAACCTTTAGCTGCGGCGGGGTTTGAAGATGTATCACATGACCACAGTGACGTGGCCACCAGGCGCCGCTACCGGTGGCACCAGCTTGTGACAGAAAATCACAGAAAAAACTGAAAGGGGTGCGAGGAGTGGAGAGTGGGGGGTGGGGGGGGGGCGTACTATGGTATCATGGATCTTACAAGGGAGAATATGCAGAGAGAAAGGAAGGCTTATCTATCAATTCATGGCTGTGATCTGGGCCATGATGAGGCCAACTCCAACTCAACTCCAAAGTTAAAAAAAAAAACCCAAAAAAACACCACCCGGAACCAGACGGGCATGGTACAAACTACCACCCCACGCTTTGAGTCACTGTGGTTGTTGGTGCGTGGAGTCAGCTTGGCAGATGTTTATGTAAATAGCAACGACATTATCAGACAGGGGGATTAAACACCTCGGAGAAAGGAGGAAAAAAAGGGGGGAGGGTGGAGGGGGAGGGGGGTGGTGGGTGGGTGTATTGGGGGAGGATGGAGATTGTATTGGGTCATGCCACTACCTACGGTTTGACAGTTAGCCTGATACTTTTCCAGAGAGAACACAATTTGCACACATTCGCTAAGATGATCACAGACAGTCAGTTGACAGGTTAATCATCCTCATTTAGGGTTGGGTTTTTTTTTGTTTTTTTTTTTGGTCTTAATGTCCTTACTTTCAACGTTTTCATAAAACAGTTGGTTGGATGGTTTGTGTTGGTTTGTTTCTTTGTTTGATGTCTGGTTTTATTTGTTTTGTGTTTTTCGAAGTTGTTGTTAATTGTTTTGGGGTTTTTGGGTTTTTTTGTTTTTTGTTTCTTTGTTTTTGTTCGTCGCTGTGGTGTTGTTGTTGTTGGTGGTGGTGGTGGTGCTGTTGCTACTCCTGTTGTTGTTGTTGTTGTTGTTGTTCTCTGTCCCTGAGGGGCTGACTGGTTAAATGACTGACTCACTTCCAAGGAAAACGGGTTCTCAGTTTGAGGCCCGCGGGTCCACCAAACATCTGTCCTTGCTACATTCGCAAGCTAAACATTGATTTACTAAACCAGTGTACAAGAAAAAGGTTCGCGCGCGCGCACACACACACACACACACACACACACACACACACACACACACACACACACACACACACACACAGAGAGAGAGAGAGAGAGAGAGAGAGAGAGAGAGATAGAGAGAGAGAGAGAGATAGAGAGAGAATGACAATGACAATGACAATGACAATGATCCTTTATTTTTCAACGGTAAAGCTATTGGCACAGTTACCATTTCCAAACTTGCCGTTGCTACTCTAAATTACAAAAGAGAGAAAGAAAGAAAGAACAAAATTCAAGCAATCTAAACGAACGAACAAACAAACAAACAAGGACAATTACCAAGCAAACAACCAAGTATATAAGCCAGAGAAAGAGAGAGAGAGAGAGAGAGAGAGAGGCTATGCCCTCAAAATGGCCAAGTCATGCTTTGCAAATCTTTCCACATCAAAACTGATGAAATGGCCGGAGATATCTGCTGTACCAAAACTCTGTTTCACGCACTATGTTTTCTAGGGTTCTACTGCATATGGACTGTATCCTAGACACACTGTGACTGGTCCCGCGTGAAGTAATGCGCCGTCTGATTGGACGGGACGGTAAACGACACGGGACATCCATTCCCATCACGTTTTCGCACAGGAGAGCAGAGAGGAGGCAATGTTTACAGGGCAATAACTTTATGCTCTGGAAGATGAGCATTTTTCTAAGTAAGCCAGGATTAGGCCCGCTGACATCTAGAGTGACGGCTCTTGCACAACAATAGCCAGTAGAGTGCTCTCCCCTTTCAAACCCCCTACAGCCTCGCTTGCAAGCGACGTAGGTTGTCTTTTTTCTAGTCGCATACGCGAGTAGGTGTCTCCAGTTTCATCCTGATTAATAATGCACACCCACCGGGAGACGAACCCATGGAATTTAGAACTGAGACAAATCTGCTCCAAGCGGGCGCAGCAATTGTAAAACAGGGTCCACTGGTATATTATTTATCCATATCCCTATATGCAAATGGCCCGGAGATGGATGTCTCATTTGGTCAGGTGCTTGTGAAATGCATAGACATTAAAAAAAAAAAAGCAGGCGGGAAGGGAGGGGGTGAGGTAGGGGGGGGGCGGAGGATGTTGGGTAGGCATGAGCGTGGGGGGGTAGGGAGTAGAAAGGGTGAGGGGAGGGAGTAGAAACACGACGTAGGCTGTGAAGTGATTGTGTTCGTGTAACATCAGACGCAGGATTTTAAGCGGTACTCAGTACTCAGTGGTGGTTGCTGCATCGATAAAAGTTTGTTTATGAACGTACATCATGCCTGGATGGTGATGGTGATGATGATGATGAGGGGGGAGGGGGAATGGGGAATGGGGTGGGTGTGTGGAGGTCAGTGGAAAGTGCTGCTCCTCAGACAACTTTGCTTCTGCATTATCCATTGTGCCATCAAGGCTACAGCACAGATCTGGAGGGTGGGTGGGGGTGGGTGTTTCTGATTCCAAGGTCTTTGGTTTAACGTCCTTTTTCCACTTCATCTGTGTGATATCAAAGACGGGGGCAACAAGAAAAAGACCAGCATAAATATTTGCCCCCCCCCCCCCCCCCCGGGGAGGATTCAAACTCACGACACGACCCAAGCATTGAAAGTCCAACGCTTTTTACAGCCCGGGTATGCTGGTTCCCCAGATCTGGAGGATGAAGGAGAGAGGGAGGTGGGGGCTGGTGGCTGGGGACTGGTTGGGTGGGGGGGGGGGAGGGATCAGGCGAGGTTAGGGGTGGACGAATATTTGCCAACTGGATGATGGACGATCTATCTTTTTTTATGGAGGGGCGAGGGAGGGAGGAAGGGACAGGGGGTGGGGAGGGGGGGGGAGGAGAAGGTGGATTAGATAGAGGAAAAGGGAGACAACTTTACCCATCAGTTTTACATCGGTGGTCGGCCCATGATGATAATAATACAGTCATTGAAGCAATGCATGCGTGTGGTCCCCCCATAACTAGAGTCAGCCTCGTCTCGAACTCACATACAGTCCACCACCACCACCACCACCCATTCCTGTCACCCCGTCCTCTTTGACGCGCGGTAGGGTAGGCTAGCCTAGCCGAGATGTTTATCACGAATAACATTTACCGTACGGGGGACGTTCAGACACGCTACACGAAGCACAAACACGCCGCATGATCAGTGTGTGTTTTACTAGATACACTTGTGTGGCGGGGACCTGGGCGACTAGGGGACGGGCCGAATGTAGATCGGGCGAGACATGTTTTGACGGACGGACTATCACGATCTTGGAAGGATCGTATTCCGCCATTTCTGGGCTCACAAATCGCTCGTGAACTGCTTTGTCGGTGACTGACGCCGTGTCGTTTAACAACAACAACAACACTAACAACAACCCCCCCCCAAAAAAACAACAACAACAACAACAACAAACACACACACACATACACACACACACACAAAAATAAATAAATAAATAAATAAATAAAATAAAATAAAATAAAATAATTACCCAAAAATCAAACGAACACACACACACACACACACACACACACACACACACACACACACACACACACACACACACACACACGCACGCACGCACGCACGCACGCACGCACGCACGCACACACACACACACACACGCACGCACGCACGCACGCACGCACGCACGCACGCACACACACACACACACACACACACACACACACGCACGCACGCACGCACGCACGCACGCACGCACGCACGCACACACAAGAGCAAGCGACGCACGCGCACCCACACACAAGCACGATTGTAGCTGATATTTCAGTAACTAACAGGTCTCAGACTAGAATACAATACTTACATTTGTACATTAATTTTCAGAAAACAGCACACCACCCACTCAGTTCAGTCGGCTGTTGCATGCACCGTTGCACTACCGGGGACCCTGCATCTCTCGCGATAGTTGTGAGACGAAGTCACTTGAAAAGGTGTTTTTAATGAAGGCCTAAAGTGACGGGGTGACGGATCTCAAAACTGACGGGGGACATCAGAGTAGGAGGGGCGACGGGGGAGGGGCGAAGTGGGCGTGGTAAGAAATAGTCTTTCAATACCGCTGCTCTCCTGTCACTGACGGTACAGTGTATATGCTCTACGTATACATATTTCTCTATTGACATGGGAGCCGGGTTGGCCGAATGGTAGAGCGTTGGACTTTCAATGCTTGGGCCGTGAGCTCGAATCCCGTCTGGGGGCATACTGATATTTGTGCTGGCCTTTTTTCTCGTTGCCCCGTCAGTCTTTGATATCACCCTTACATGGTGGAAAAGGACGTTAAACTCCCAAACACTAACCCACCTACCCACCCCTACTGACACATCACCTGTAGGCCAGACGGTATAATTGGTGTTTTTTTCTTGTTGTTGTTGTTGTTTTGTTTTGTTTTCTTTGTTTTGTTTTGTTTTGCTTGTGTGTGTGTGTGTGTGTGTGTGTGTGTGTGTGTGTGTGTGTGTGTGTGTGTGTGTGTGTGTGTGTGTGTGTGTTGTCGGTGTTTGTTTGTTTGTTTGTTTGTTTGTTTGTTTGCGAATTGTGTTCCTCTGTTCGTGTGCTTGTTTCATGCTTTCCCCCAGTCATAATTTCGATCATTATACATTTGGTACAATAACTAGCGAAATCTCAAGTATCCGCTGTTTTAATCAATCACTCCCCCTTTTACAAACATTTTCTTATTCTTGTTGTTGTTTTGTCTTTTTAAAGAGACAAGTGGCGAGTTAAGACGCCGTTGAGACAAGTAGTTTTAGTCGTTCATATGAGCACTTTTATTCTGCAAAAACAAAAACAAAAAATTTCTAAGCTGTCAATCGATGATTATTTTACTCACCATTCTTAGCACTGTAAGGTGAAAAATTACTGACACCGCTTACTGCTCATTTCTTTCTTTCTTTCTTCCTTTCTTTCTTTCTTTCTTTTTCCAGGCTTTTCTTTCTTTCTCTCTTTCTTTCTATCTTTCTTTTTCTTTCTTTCATTCTTTCTGTCTTTCTTTCTTCTTTCTTTCTTTGCTTGTTCTTTGTTTGTTTGTGTATTTATTGAGGTCGTCTAAAACTGTGTGCATAATTGATGAGTGCCTCACATTCACTAGTCCCAGCAGACTCGCCGGCGAAGTGGGACGTTTGGGCCGAAGGAACGTGTTTCTCAGTGCCCAGTTTTCAAACAGGTGGTGGCACCTTATGAAAAATTCTCTCCCCCAATTTAGGGCTCTGTTCTCCTTGTCCAGAGTTACATCCCCTGGTCCGGTAGATGGCGCAACCGACGGCCCGGCTTGTTACGCTGTGTAACCAATCGTTCACACGCGACATTTCGCACCCGGGTGAAGATGGCACCATATCCAACATACCCACCGCGCCATCGTCGACACAGCAAACCTGGCTCACCGAGACCATTGTCCGGTGATTGCGGAGGTCCGCAACCGTAACTGCCTCCTTGTTTACCGCCATTGTAGAGAGCGATTGGGGGGAGACAATCAAAGGAAAATGAAACAAACGCGGCGGAGGAGAACTGGTCAAGCGAAGACAGAGCCGGTAGGTACAGTACCTGTATTTGCTGGGACAGGAGAAGAACGAGTGGGCAGACGGTACAGAAAATAGCCTGTGCTTATATGGAGAAGCCGGACGAGAAAGTGTCATACGGTCATGTAGGAAACGTCCAGTCTACACAGGAAGTGTGATCTTGTCAGGAGGTGGTTGTTTCGTTGGAGCATAAGGAGTGTGTGTGTGTGTGTGTGTGTGTGTGTGTGTGTGTGTTTGTGTGTGTGTGTGTGTGTGTGTGTGTGTGTGTGTGTGTGTGTGTGTGTGTGTGTGTGTGTGTGTGTGTGTGTGTGTGTGTTTAGGAGTTTAACGCTCTTTTCCACCACATACGGGTGATATCAAGGACGGGGCAACGAGAAAAAGGCCAGCACAAATATTTGGCCCCAGCCGGGATTCGAACTCACGACCCGAGCATTGAGAGTCCAACGCTCTACCATTCGGCCATCCTGGCTCCCCGCTCAAGGATGGGGGATCATCATCATCATCATCATCATCATCATCATATAGGCGCTTTATCCCAAGTAGTTGGCTCAAAGCGCCGCGAGCGAAACCCAACACGCACGCTCACGTGAATCACACGCTTTTTCTCAGACACTCTGGACATGAACACACTACAATCACGTGTTGCGAAGGGCCAGCTCATCATTTTAAGTTTCCGAATGTTAGAATTGCATTTGTTTTTGAATTTTGCGGGCTGAGAATTTCCAAAGCAGACGAAGTAATGCAGACTTCTTGAAATCAGGTTTAAACAAACAAGGATACCGTGCAAATGCTAAAAAAAAAAAAAAAGCAAAACATGTAGATGGTCCCAGGCATTTTTCAAGGTACGCCTGAATCAGCAAAATCGGACCGACTGCCTGTTTCAGCGCTGAAAGTAGCGTTTCAGTTGTTCTTCTCTGGCGCTTCCTTTTTGCACACGTAATCCCCATCCTTAACACTCCCCCCCCCCCCCAACACGCCCTCCCCCTTCCCCCCACCCCTCATGCCACAAGTGATTGAGAGGGTCCTAACAGGCCAGTTATTGGGAAAAGGACAGCTATCCTAACCAAACAGTTCAGCTGATCACTATTCAATCCCCACAGACTGGCTGGTCGGCCAGACTTTTATTCACCTCGACTACGATGGACAAGTTACACGCCAATACTGAAACAAGCCCCAGTTGACACAGCCGGAGGAAATAGTGAAACGTTAGCAGTGAGCAGAATTTTGACTGCCGGGCGTCAGGAAGTGTCATTCTTCGCGCAGAAGCATTTACGTCACTACTGAGCCAAACGTGTACCGTCCTTGAGATCACACTTGCTGTGGGCAGAACGCCAGAAGACCTCTAAACAACACCCATCCGCCCACCGCCGTACTGTTTGGCCACCCGTAGTGAGGAGGCGACAGCGACAAAGGACAGGTAAGCAGCACGGTGCCCCGTCTCCGAACAGGTTGGGGCCTTATTATCGGCCTTAGAGCGCGATTGCCTCCCCTGTTAATTGGCGGAGAAAGTGAGCTCATTGGCGGCTCCACGTGAAGCAATTAAATCTAGTACGCCCATGATGTTGACGCGGTCACTCCGCCATTGTCCTTCCCCCCTTTCTGCCCGCTTCGACTGACCGTGGTCTGCGCACCTACCAGGGTCTCAGCCGGGGGAGGGGGGGGGGGGTAATCTTCTCCTGCACGGAGTTGTCGTCTCTTGGACAGAGTAATCTTCCCTTGGATAGGGTAATCTTCTCCTGGGCAGGGGTAATCCACCCTGTCCGTTTGCCTTTTTCGGTTAGTCTCGCGCTGACTTGGAAGTCCCAGGGGATCAAAACGGAAAATTGGTACGTTGCGCAGATCGGTTATAGAAAACACCACCAGTCCGCGACACCCATCCCCCTGCCCCTCCCCCCCCCCCACACCTCCCGCCCCTCCTGCTCCAACCAGTCTTCTCCTTAACTCATAAAGGTCACAGAACAAGAACATCGAAATATCGTCATGCAACACTTTAGGCACAAATTAAGGTTTCTTCAAAATTTCCATCGAAATAGGTGCATTAATTAATTCAAATTTCGCGAAATGTCATTATACTGCCTGCAGTGGTAATTAGTGAATGCCCCTATGACAAAGGTAGTGGCAGATTCTCGGGTGGTCGTACGTTCAAAACTGGTCGTCCCGTGTTTACCCCTCTGGTTAAGTCGAGGGCACACGAAACGTGGACGACCTGTCAGTCTATGTGGATTGAATAGTGTTCAGATGGACTGTTCTGGTGGCATTTTCACCGCTAAACATTTCGAAAACAGAGGAGGAGGAGGCTTCACGAGGGGAGACGGGTCACGGGACAGGTTCTCCCTTGTTTTTCATTTTTCTGGTGTTATTTGTGCTTTTCCTCCTTGGACTAACAAGGACTTGCATGAGTGACTGCTGTACGGTATGGATGCGATATTCTACAGAGTTATGTTTGGGGTTGTGTCTGTGTGCATTTTTTCGTCTTCGTTTGAAAATTCTTTCTTAATTGCCCGTTTCGGGATGAATAAGGTGCAATTGAATTGAATTGAATTGAGTACCCGGAGAGAAGAACCCCCTGACGACCAGCACGAATAAACGGCTCCACATACCCCCCCCCCCCCCCCGAGCTTAAATGAGTAAATGAAGAATAAAAAAAAATTAAACAAATAAAGAAATGAATGGAAAAATCAATCAATCAATCAATCAACCAATCAATCAATCAATCAATCAATCAATCAATCAATCAATCAATCAATCAATCAATCAATCAATCAATCAATATTTGAATAATAAATAAATAAACGAACAACAAAACAAAAAAATTGACCAATCAATAAAATAAAGTGAAAAGAAGAAGACATATGTTCTAATGGGGACTCGAACCTGCAGACCTTCGACTGGCGGCAAGAGACTTTACCACTGTTTCACCGACCGCGGTACACTTCAGTCGGTTTCTTTCTGAAGGTGCGCGGTGGAGTATACTCATACCAAAAGGTGTGAAACGAGCGTAACCTCCAACGACAGGTGAGCTAACCCCCCAAACCTTGTGATCTCTCCCCCCCCCCCTCCGTCATCTATATTATACCAACCGCCCAACAAAATGAAGGAAAACACGGCTATTTGCTCGTGTAGATTATTCCGCGGGCCGACCTGTAAGGAAACCCTCCCTGCATTCTATTAAGTTCTACACGGCCGCAATCGACCGCTGGACGCGGCGTCACGGACAGCCGGTACAAAGGCCAGCCTGGAGCGGGCCTTTCATGTTGTGATCGGCCGTCTTACGGCACTGTGGTCGCTCGATAGGTCAGTGTGTAGCAGAAGGAAGGAAAACAACACGGCCACAGTTTTCCAGGTAATTGAAAATTATACCATCGATACGAGAGGTGGACGAGGGGCGTGGTTATGCGGATCAGTGACGTTCTTCTGGACAGATCTATACTACACGCGACGACAGAACTAGATAATATATTAAAAGCCCATTTGCTGCCATTTTTTTAAAAATAGAAAATCTTATCCCATCTAGTTACTTTTGGAACCTATTTTATCAGGTACATATTTTTAAATAATAAAAATACAAACGTTATAGGACCGTTATACAGATAGAACCGGTATAGTTGAATGGGTGTTATTTGTCTATTTTTAATCCCCCCCCCCCCGTACACACACACACACACACACACACACACACACACACACACACACACACCACACACACACACACACACACACACACACACACACACACACACACACACACACACACACACACACACACACACACACACACTTCTTTGTAAAGGATTAAGAACGCTTGTTCTTAAGTCGGTTCATAATACATATCTTTTACGAAGTAAACAAATCAGTAAAACATCTCAATTCTTTAAAATCTCCTACGGATATCGTTTAAGACATCTCTTAAGAATAAGAAATACGTTTTGAATCTATCTTTTCTTTCCTTGCACACAAACACTATTTTAAATTATAAAAGACGAAACTTTTATCACATCTCGCAACATCTCCGGGCAGCTGGCCGAATGGTAGAGCGTTGGACTTCTAATGCTCGGGTCGTGAGTTCGATCCCGGCTGGGGCCAAATATTTGTGCTGGCTTTTTCATCGTTGCCCCGTCTTTGATATCACCCTAGGTGGTGGAAAAGGACGTTAAACCCCCAAACACCCACCCACCCTTTCAACATCTCCCCTCGGGGACAGGGACGTTTTTCCTTCCTTCTTTTTGTCTTGCTGGTTAGTATAGGTATTCATGCGATGCAATGTTCAACAGTCAAAATCTACGACTGTTGCTACACTACTGGAGCGCTCAGTGTGGTCGCCGTGTCACCGAGTACGCTTGTCGGCTCAGTACCAGCATTAAAGACGCTGTCACTGTCCAGGTGTCTAAGTGGTGTGATGATAGATACCACGAAAACAGTTTAGAACGATCTGTGAGCATAAAAATGGTGCCATTAGCCCCTAACCACAACAACAACAACAACAACACAACAACAACAACAACAACAACAACTAAAAATAAATAAATAAAAATATTCACCCCAGATTCATAACTGAATTATCCGGGAATATGCTCGGTTCTGAGCGACGTTACTGTTGGAGATGTTCAGCATAACCAGTGCCTGTCATTTGTTTGTTTGTTTGTTTGTTTGCTTCCTTGATTCTTTGGTTTGTTTGTTTTTCTTGGAACGCAGTTTCAAGCCACTTTACTACACATAACATCCCACCTGACCAAAAACTACCAGCGTGCGTGACCTTAAAATCTGCCCCACCCTGCTAACCTGTTGATCCCTCCCCTCCCAACCCCCACACCCCTCCTCCACCCTCCCCTCCCCCTCCACCCTCCCACCTTATCTTATAACGGTTCTCTCTCCCACAGGTGCGCATGAAAACGGAGCAGCCTCGTCAGTGCACGCGTCCAGGGGTCGGCGGCCCCAGACCCGTTATCCGACTCGCTGGTCTACAATACAAACCGGGGGCGCGAAACGACTACAAATTAATGGCTGTTTACTTGACTGGATTAGCCAGCTCCACACCTGTACTCTCGCCATTGGGAAGCTTGTTTTACTTGGTGGGAGTAAGACTCGGAATGTTTGCTCCCGATTGTATCGTGACGCGCTGGCCGCTGCCTTTAACACGTGTTTCTGGGACTGCCGAGTACCGACTGAGTCAGTGTACGGCCGGCGGACTACAGGAGGCGTTTGGGAGAGCTAAAAGGATTATCTTCTCGTCACCGAGGAGCTTTTTCGGTCTGGACTGTTCCGTGAAGGGACCACACGTGTATAGATTGTTTTCTTTAAGGGGGAGGGGGTGGAGGTGAGGCCGGAAGGGGGAGGAGGGTGGGGAGGGGGGTCAGTCTAAATTTTGGAAACCTCTGTAGATCGTGAGATTTTCTTTTCATTGGATGAGCTGCTGATCATGGCTGTTGTGGATTAGTACAATTCCAGTGGAACTGTGAGGGACGAGTGCTGTGTGATACGTTCCCTCTTTAGTTTGGCCGGTTTCCACAGTTTGGCCTCCTCTCAGTTTCTGTTTAGTTTCCGTATCCCCAACTCCTCTTTCCTATTATTTATTTTCTTCCTGTGCCTTGATCTGTGGGTCCGACCGAGATCACTTTACACACAACTTTTCTGCCGAGTTTATTTTCCCCTCTCTGTTGTTTGTTGGTTGTTGTATTTTTTTTAATTAATTTATTTATTTTATTTATTTTTTTAATTTTTTTTTTTTGGGGGGGGGGTAAGGGGGTAGGGGGATTTTTAACTACATAAGACTGACATATCAAATATGGAGAAAGCCAATACAACAGACGACTCCACTCGGAAAACCCCGAGGCCAAAGCCCCGCCCCTTTACTCTGCCCTGTAATGGCAAAACACATTATGTTCATGATGTCATTTTATGGGGAAAAGGGGTGATTTCAAGACGAAAGCGACTGACGTAATAGTCTTTTTCCTGTTATGACATCAATGGACTTATATACTACTTTCTGTCCACGTTTCAGTCATCTCGAACTACATGTACATGATTTTGTTTCCTTCTTTGTTGTGTCTGGCAAGAAAGTTTGTCTAAGCATGCCATGTGTTGTGCTCCATCAGTATGCCACGACACGCGATTGGCTGAATTCGGGGGCTCGCCCCTTTTAATTGACAGGAATTTAGTCGTCTGTTGTTTGTCTCGTCGCACTTACTACCTTATCACTGGCAGTCCTACGTTCTCCCAGCCCGATCAGTTGTCACAACTAAACGAATGTTGTCGACGTCATCATTATCATCGCTGTCGACGTCGCCAGTACCTTCCTGCTTTCCTATTTGTCCGGAATACCATCGTCGCCATCAGCATCATGACAATCATCGCTCAACATCGTTCCTTGATCAGTTCAACGTTACCGTTGTCCTCCAAATAACTATTACTGATGTCAAAAGCGCATGCACGTGCGGCTGTCAAGTCCTATGACGTCAATGTCAGATTAACATATTTCATCAGTTGTAGTGCCAATAATAAGTGCAACAGATTTAGCAGATGTCACTCAAAGAGAAGAACGCGGTGCCCAGCATTTTTTCAGGTGCACAATACCGTCGGCACTCACACCGCTCGAGATTGTTTCAAGAAGGGCCTGAGAGGGTGCTCAGCAGCTGTCGATTTAGTGCCAAGCTCTCCACAATAATTCCGCTTTCTTCTCCGTCACCCTGCCGTGCTTTGCAAATCTGTCTATGCTTTTGAATACCGCACACAATGTCCCTTACGGCCGCCGCTAGTCGGCGCTTGTGTAGTCCGGGTTGTTGTGGAGCTAGCGAGTGGCTTGTAACATCCTTAATTCTATTTTCCCTACGTCACTCGACACGTTAATGTATGCAAACAGTCAGTCCTCAGTTCTCGCCGCTGGCTCTGGCGAGTTGACCACCTTTGTGGTGTAGCAAGTACCGGCGGAAGAATTTTCTGGGCAAATATTGGATCTGGTGGGTGAAGAAAAGTAGCTCTCTCCCGTATTGTGATTTCGGGGGCTCTTGATCGCGCGTGCCTCTCTCTCTCTCTCTCTCTCTCTGACTTATACCACACAGTTAGTCTGTCAACTGCTAACTCACAGGTATTGAGTGATTTACCTCCATACCAGCATTTCGCGCACAAGTATCTTACATTTAAAAAAAAACAAACAAACTTTTTTCAGTTTTGGTCCTGTATGCGAAATTCAGGTAAGATTAACGGTTCCTTTGCTTAGGAAATGTTCAGCCCACAAAATTTAAAAAAAAATGCAATTCTGAAAATCCGAAACTTAAATTGTGAGCCCTCCGCACCACGTGATTGTAATGCGTTCATGTCCAGTCAGTGTGTGAGAGGATGCGCGTGATTCACGTGAGCGTGCGTGTTGGGTTTAGCTCGCGGCGCTTCGAGCCAAGTATCTAGGATAAAGCGCCTATATTAACGCGCTTATTATTAAAAGAGCGAAAGGACACCCCAGTGATGATCCAAAGGCAAAAGCACGGATGGCAGAACAGACCGAGGCACTGAAAAACAAACCCAGACCAGGCATCTGAGACACAAGCGGAGAACACTGACATCACCCAAAGCAAAGCAAAACAGCGAATATCCGCCCCAAACTCACTCGCCCAGCCAAGCAGCCAAAGACACACGCCAGGAACAACTTGTCCTTAAGGGCCAAAAGCCATAGGACGTAAAGCAAGCCAATAATGATGAGGTTTATTATTATTATTATTATTATTATTATTACATTCACTGGTGTGTCACGTGAGCATAACGTGATGAACGTGACACTCCTTCACTGGCTGCTTTACGTTTGTTCTCACCAGATGTCACAGTGTCTCCTTTGTGTCTGTCTGTTTCTTGGGGGAGCCGGGGTAGCGGAACGGTGGAGCGTTGGACTTTCAATGCTAGGGTCGTGAGTTCGAATCCCGGCTGGTACTAAATTTTGCGCAGGCCTTTTTCTCGTGGCCCCGTCTTTGATATCACTCATACGTAATGGAGAAGGACGTTAAACTCTCTCTCTCTCTCTCTCACGCACGCACACACACACACACACACACACACACACACACACACACACACACACACACACACACACACACACACACACACACACACACACACAATCTGTTTCTTAGTTGCTGACATTTCAACCTATTTTCTTTATGTTCTCATTTTACAAAGGCCATTTCGACTCCCGGCTGGGGCCAAATATTTGTGCTGGCCTTTTCCTCGTTGCCCCGTCTTTGATATCACCCTTAATCAGTGGAAAAGGACGCAAAACTCCTAAACGCTCACCCACCCTAACAAAGGACAGACTCGCAAAGCGGCTGCACGTATTGTTTATATTTTTTTTCTTTGAAAAAGAAAGTTTATAGACTTATATTCAATCCAATTCAATTCTCTGTCTTTCGCAGTTTCGTGATCTGTTCCTTCTCATTGTTTTTGTTGTTTCTCCTTATTATTATTGTTACGTGTATCATCATTACCGCGGCGTTCACCCCTAACTAACTAACTAACTAACTAACTAACTAACTAACTAACTAACTAACTAACTAACTAACTAACTAACTAACTAACTAACTAACTAACTAGCATCATCATTACCGCGGCGTTGAACGAACGAACGAACGAACGAACTAACTAACTAACTAACTAACTAGCATCATCATTACCGCGGCGTTCAGCCCTAACTAACTAACTAACTAACTAACTAACTAACTAACTAACTAACTAACTAACTAACTAACTAACTAACTAACTAACTAACTTCATCATTACCGCGGCGTTCAGAACTAACTAACTAACTAACTAACTAACTAACTAACTAACTAACTAACTAACTAACTAACTAACTAACTAACTAACTAACTAACTTCATCATTACCGCGGCGTTCAGAACTAACTAACTAACTAACTAACTAACTAACTAACTAACTAACTAACTAACTAACTAACTGATAATTACCGCGCCAAACGTGTTTTTAACACCCCCCCCCCAAAAAAAAATAAAAAATCTTCACTTCCATATTTTCAAACAAAATTCCCACATGACTTGCAAACCACTTGATTCTATGTAGTTCCCTGATTCTGGGCTTTTCATATGCCTTACAGCCCCCTCCTCAGTCGCCCCCGATACCCCCCCCCCCCCCAGCCCACTCCTCCCCCACCCTGTCGTGTTTTTCCAGTGTTTGAGCCACCCGTGGAGAGCATTTAAACGAGCACACAGAGACACAATAAGACCCAAGAGGTATTTGTATCTGCCACCCACGCTTTTCAAAGGAGCAGCGATATTTTCTATATCTTGTGTCACGCGCCATGGTATAGAGGTATAAGGTAGGACTAGTTTGGAGAGGAGCGGGGAAGGAGGGTGTGTGGATGGGAGGGGGTGGAGGGGAGGGAGAGGGGGGGAGGGGTAGTTTTGAGAGGACGGAGTCCTGTGGTTAGTATGGACAGTGAAGTGTCTGTCACAATATTGAATGTTTGAAAAGTGTCACCACTTCGGGTTTTTTTTTTCCTTCTCTCTCTCTCTTTCTTTTTTGACAACGGCACCAGTGTTACCAAAGTTAGATAGAAAGAAACATTGAGAGAGAGAGAGAGAGAGAGAGAGAGAGAGAGAGAGAGAGAGAGAGAGAAAGAGAGAGAGAGAGAGATTAACGTCCTTTTCCTCCACATGTGATTACCCGGAGCATCGATAGTCCAACACTCTACCATTTGGCTATCCCGGCTCCCGTAGAGAGAGAGAGAGAGAGAGAGAGAGAGAGAGAGAGAGAGAGAGAGAGAGAGAGAGAGAGAGAGAGAGAGAACGAAGGTACGAACGAACGAACGAAACTTTATTTTACAACGATAAAAGATTAGGTGCGCAGACCTTTTATAGATCTTGTTCTTGTTAAACTGCAAATACTAGGAAAACTGCAAATATTAAAGGGGAGCCGGGGTGGTCGAATGGTAGAGCGTTGGACTTCTAATGCTCGGGTCGTGAGTTCGATCCCGGCTGGGGCCAAATATTTGTGCTGGCTTTTTCATCGTTGCCCCGTCTTTGATATCACCCGTATGTGGTGGAAAAGGACGTTAAACCCCCAAACACCCACCCACCCACCCGCAACTATTAAAGAGAGAGAGACAGAGACACAGAGAGACAGAGAGAGATTTTCTAATTTCTACCAGTCACAACCTCCGACAAACTTGATATTTCATTGATCTATTTATGTATGTATGCATTTATTTATTTATTTTATCCATTTTTTTTACATATTCATTTTATTTAATTTATAAATTATTGTAAACAGCGGTTGGTTTTATTCACAAAATGTCTTTCAGAAGATAAACCTCCATTTTCGAAACACATAAAGCTGTTTACTGTCGTCTTTAGCTTATAATTTTAACAAAATCTGGTACTGAATGGCAACGGCTTTGAAAGTTAAAAACAAAAACTCTGTTATTGTTGTTGTTGTTTGTTTGTTTTTGTTTTTGTAGTATACAGTACAATTCAAATAACGTTGCATGTTTTAAGGACTGCATTTGTTTTTACCCCTACAGATGTCATAAGAATTGCAAGAAATAATTGTAAAACTCTTTGCACCATATGATACACTGATTGAAGATGCAAAAGGAGATGTGACCGATGGACTTCAGTTGAGGGATCGTGAACACGTGTAATATGACCGTGACTTTTTACAAGATAAAGACAAAATTGTGGGGTTTTTGTGTTGCTTACGTTCCAGTTAATAATAAGAAGAAGAATAACTGAGTATTGTAGAGGCGCTACACCCAGTTTCTTGAACGGGCTCAAACCGCCGCGAGCTGAACCCAACACACACGCTCACGTGAATCACACGCATTCTCTCACACTCTGGACATGGACACTGACATTACAATCACGTGGTGCGAAGGGTCAGCTCAGCAATTTAAGTTTCGGCATTTAGAATTGCATTTCTTTACAAATTTTGTGGGCTGAACATGTCCACAGCAAAGGGGGAGGAAGCCGGAGTACCCGGAGCGAACCCCCGACGATCGGCTCGAATTATTGTCCACTTGCTGGTGGTGTGGCAGGTTGTGTGTGTGTGTGTGTGTGTGTGTGTGTGTGTGTGTGTGTGTGTGTGTGTGTGTGTGTGTGTGTGTGTGTGTGTGTGTTGTGTCAGTACGCGTTGCCATATATACGATTATTATTATTATTACGTAAAAGCACTGAGCCGGTTTTCAGGTCACGTGATCCAACTACTACTGAGCCAACGTCTCTCCACCGAGAGTCAACTGAAATGGTGACTAACACTTGGTACATGCTGGCGCCATGTGCAGGACACAAAAGAAATTATAAATGTCTAAAAAGGTTTTGTATGAGACTGCAAAACGTTTCCAGTTAGTTCCGTGCTCAGGGGGTGGTGGCGTTACGAACGCCTTCTCGACTATTTAAACAGGTGTGTCAGGCGGTCCCTCCCTCCCATGCCCTCTTTCTGTCACTGAGTCAGTCCCGAACCCGGCCTCTGGGGACGGTTCCTGGTTCTAGCATCGCAGAATAACCTTTTTCTTTACATCATGCAGGCCCAACTCTGGTTTTCGATCTGACTCAGGGTCGGGGGGGGGGGGGGGGGGTCGGCGGGTGAGGGGGGTAGGACCTCTGACACTCCGTGAAGGCCGGACCCCACCCCAAGCCTCGTTTTGTTGTCGTTAATTGCACGTATTTGCATAATGAAGTCTCCGCCGCAGCTCCGCGTTTAGCGTCCTCTGTCGGGCTGGTTAAACATCTCCCTCTTGTTCCTCTAAACATAATAAGGTTTACCCAGGGACAGCGGCTCTCCCCGCTCTATTGACAGCTTTGCACGTTCGCAAAATAGGATGAAACTGTATCCGCCATTTTCCCCCCCTCATCAGACCGAGCCGAGATCTCGCGATGGGCGGACAACTCTACCTGGCCGGCCGCGGTGCATTAGAGTGCTCGGGTTTGGCATGTGAATGCGTCCATTTTGTGTGTATGATTATGGCAGGAGAGAGTGGCGGAGGGGCTACGTGTGTTTGCTTCCAGGGCGCATTAAGCGTAATTGCCACCCGTTCCTTTTTACTCCGTGTTTGCCCAAAAACATAGCTCACGAGGACAAAGTTTGTAGATGAGAACGTCACAAGTTTGTAGCAGTCAGTCACTGACAGGAACTGAGAAAAGCCGGGGAAACAGAACTTGCCTAAGGGCCGCAGCCCGGGACTCAGCGTAAGTCAGTCACTGTCTGGTGGGACACATTTTCAAAAACTAAGGAAAGAAAGAAAAAATCCTAAGACTGAAGCGAGAAGGGTCATTAGACCACGCCCGCAAAACGGGGAGTCGGGGTGGCCGAATGGTAGAGCGTTGGACTTCCAGTGCTCGGGCCGCCGTGAGTTCGAATCCCGGCTGGGGCCAAATATTGTCCTGGCTTTTTCATCGTTGCACCCGTCTTTGATATCACCCGTATGTGACGGAAAAGGATGTTAACCCCCCCCCCCCCCACGCCCGCATAACTCATTTCTCACAGAGAACTGTAAAAGTCGGTAAATGATTTTTGGGGGGGTCAGTTTCGTTTCAGTTTCAAGTTGTTCCAGTTTCCAGTCATCACTGTTGGCCTGCGCACTAACGAACTACATGAAATATCAAATATTATAATGAAATTTTCATTGCTTGTTGGTTTCTTTCTTTGTCTGGGTTTTTTTTTTGTTTGTTTGTTTGTTTGTTGTTGTTGTTTTTTTTTTTGTTTTTTTTTTGTTGTTGTTTTTTTTTGGGGGGGGGGGTGAGGGGATTCCTTCATAAGGACGCAAACAGTGACATAAGTTAAAGTCCAATCGATGAAAACCACAAAAAACCCCAACAACAACAACAAAAACCCCGAAGAACGATGACACAACAAAACATTTTATTTTACCCAAATTAAACAAAGAATTTTCTTGCATACAATTTTTAAATTTCAATGACAAACTAGACGGCCAGCGTGTAGATACAGATAAACTTGATAATAAATACAAATAAGCATGAGGTGAATGAAAAGCTAGCGAGAAGCAGAGAATCAAGCAAAGGGAAACAACCCCTATTTGCAGTCATTCTAACATTGGTCATTATTGCTTCCCTTGCCGGTCTCGTATTTTGCAGAACTGAAGCCATGAGCAGTATGCATTCTTAAGTTGTGAGTTATGAAAATCAGTAGCCTGGAGGGAAATACATTTCAGTGTTATGAAAGAAACTTTACACGACCAAAGTGTCAAAACTTACATGTGGGGCCATCGAGCAAATGTGTTATGGAATGATATTCATGTAATATGACAAAATCTATTTACTGACACGGCCGACAACACTGAAAACTTACTCAATTTTTTTTTCCTTTTCACGAATCAAGTTAAACAAACTCACTGGAACGTCCCAGACGCCTCTACCAAAATAAAATCAACTTTAGCAGAATAAAAAGCAAGTCAGTGTTTCCGATTACGCACCATCATGCATAAAATACGCACAGAAATCCGAACATGACTCAGATAATTGAAGTCACTGCATCCAAGGGACGCACACGTCTTCCTCGTACTGCCTTGCCCCTTCGAACGATCTTTGCTCAAAACTGATGACAGACTAGTTGCGCGAGTAATGATGGCTAGTGATGATTCGACTTGAAGTTCAACGACCGACCAAAAGAAGTTAAGTCACACTGTGACTGAACAGGTGAACCTAATGCCAAAGACATCAGCAGTGCGCTGGAGGGGTCAGAAAAGGGGAAAAAAAACCCCAAAACAAACCCCCAAAACGTATCCCTTGGACTCTGGCGTTAAAGCTATGGGAAACACTGAAATAGAAGCAGCGGGTTTGAACACAAAACAACAACAACAGCAGCAGCAGCAGCAGCAGCAACAGCAACAATAGCAAGAGCAACAGCAACAGCAGCAACAACAACAACAACAACAACAACAACAACAACAACATACATGCCGCACTGAGTCAGTAATCATGCATTTTCCGATTCAAGGCCTAATCAAACTACCCTTTCTTGTTTTACAACTGCATGAGTTGCGGCCGGCACTGTAAAGGCACCATTCTGTCTTTTTTTTTTTAGTTCAAATCAGCAACATTTCCCACAGGGAAAATACAGAACACCTGCTCGTATTTCCTAAATGTATTCGCAAGTGGGAAAATGACTGAAAAACAGAAATTTAAAAGGCGAAGAATAAGAATCAATGGTATAAACATAATTAGAAAGAAACACAGGAAGAACGAAGGAAAGACTATCAAAGTATCATTAGGTTGCATCTTCTCCCTGTTGTGCGTTGAGCCCAGGTAGCACCGGAAGTGACGCACGCCGACTGTTGCCAACGTCATCCAGGAAACTGCCGATGCGCGCGCAGATTCTGTCGTACCGTTGGAGTTCGGAGGCGACCTTGAGCTCGGTCATCTGTCGGTCTTCCTCCAGCAACATGCTACGCATCATACTGTCAAAGTCACGGCTGCCTTGTCTGCAATCACAGTAATATTTGTGTGCTCGTAGCTATAGGTTAAAAAAAGTGCCGTGTATCACGCGAGATTAGCAAACGAGAGTAACAAAAAGTGTATGATGTGGTGTGTGTGTGTGTGTGTGTGTGTGTGTGTGTGTGTGTGTGTGTGTGTGTGTGTGTGGAAAGGCCCGGGGGGGGGGGGTGAAGAGGTGAAGTACAATATGTAACTCTTTGGCGAATTGCAGTGCGACAGTAATAGACGACTCCACTTGGCAAACCCCGAGGCCAAAGCCCCGCCCCTTTACTCTGCCGTGTATTGGCAAAAGACAGTACGTCCATGACGTCATTGTATGAGAAAAAAGGGGTGATTTCTAGATGAAACAGATTGACGTAATGGTCTTTTTCCTCAAATGTCGTCTATGGACTTACTGCTTTCTTTCTATTGCCAGACCATGCCATGTGTTGTGCTCATTATGCGACGTGATTGGCTGAATTCTGGGGGCTCGACCCTCTTGGCCGACAGGTCCGGAGCCGTCCATTATTGTCGGCTGTTTCTGCAGCGTCACGTGCACTGCACGTTCCTATGGTAACCCTACCTGCCGATGGAGGCGAGAGAGGTGGCGCTGCGAGACACTGGCATGGGAGGTCGGACGGCAGCAGGACCGGAAGTCTGCGTCAGTTGAGCCAGAGACGGCTTCCGGGAGCGGGGCTCGCCACCACCTCCAGGTTCTGCTACAGGACATCCAACAACAATCAGAAAACACCAACACCAGCGACAACGACAATGATACTTTAGCCGCGCAAAAGATGCTTAATTAGGGCAGTCCTAGTCTGAGCAGGAACCTATAAAATCACCGACCGCCAATTCCGCAGCCAGAAATACGAATTTATTCTTCTTTTCTCCAGAACTGACTCCCGCTTCTCTTCTTCCGCGGCACTAGGAAGTGAGTGAGTGAGATTTTAGGGATTACCGCCGCGCAAGCCACAAAGACTAATTCGCGGCTATTCGGTACTAAGATAACAAAATCTGCAGGAAAGGAGCAATACGACATAAACAATTGTAGGAATGAAGTAATAATTGACGATCCGGGGATGGGGGGTGGGGTAGGGGTGGGAGGTGGGATGAGGAGAGAGAGTGCATACCACCAGGAGGCTGTGTCTCGATGGTCGGCATACTGGCCCGCCTCGCCTTATGCATCTTCCGCCTCAGCAGTGAGCATGCGCCGTCTGTGAAGGTGTCAGAGTCGCTTCCCTTGCTCTCCTGCAAAATTCAGCGACATTGTCATTTACAGCAACATGTATAAAAGCAAAGAATACCTCAGAGTCATTCCTGCGTACGCAAAAGGTATCCCAGGTATGGGCCAATCTCGTATGTTACAGTGGCAAGGAGAAAACCCTAGTTGTAGCTGGCTATTTTAAACGGGACAATAATGCGACCTTGACCTTGACCTTGAACCTTGGACTGACCTCTTCCCGGATGTTTTTGAGCAGATCCTTGAAGCTGGTCTTGGCCTTGGTGGTCTCCAGGCGCTTGTGGCCCGCGATCTCCTCCCTCAGTGTTTTGATGGTCCGTATGTTGTCCACGATGTTCCCGATATTCACCTGACCATCTGAAAACACACAGACACAGACACACACACAGACACACACACACACACACACACACACACACACACAGCAATGAGCTCTCTGTGTGTGTGTGTGTGTGTATGTGTGTGTGTGTGTGTGTGTGAGAGAGAGAGAGAGAGAGAGAGAGGTGTGGTTATCGTCCTTTCACTCTGTCCAGGTTATCACCCTAAATATCCACATCTTCCCGCTCATACAGAAACGTCACAAGGAAAGCAACGCTAACATACACTACTTAACACTAAACCAGGTGACAAGATCTGTTGTTTTCTCGTTGTTTATGTTGCTGTGTTTGCCTTTTGTTGTTACTGGTGTTCATCGTGGCGTAATCACGATCTCGTGTCATTAACACTTCAACTGCTCACGATTTCGCGTAAAGCAACACTAGATTCATTCAGACGTTAGATACTGTAAATGGAACGCCGTACTCATGGTGCCTTTTACCTGTTTCCTTGCTGGCAAATCTCGCCAAGTCCGGATCCAGCCTGACTCGAGGGGCAGCCAGGCTACTGAACACGTCTCCAACTTTGGGCACAGTCGCCCTTCTCCTGCCTCGACGTCCTCCCCCTTCCCTGTCTCCCCCTTCCTCCTCCCCCTCCTCCTTCCGCTTATCGTCCTTGTTCAGGGAGCTGAGGATGCTGGGAATGACCTCTGACACGCGTCTGAACTCTGTCAGCAGATAGTCGTTAACTGGGTCTGTGACGGATCCTCTGCGACTGTTGAATCCTCTGGAGGTCTCACGAGTTGTAGGTCGGGTACTGTGACGGGGTGTGGTGACGGTAGGGACGGTGGCGACATCTAGGTTCGGTGCGGAGTTGCGGCGCTTGCTGAGTCGCATTTCTTTGTGGACTTGAATCTTTTCCCGATCGAGTTCGTAGCCTCGTAATCGGGAACTGTAAAACACACGATTTTTTTTTTCACTAAAAAGCAATCGTAAAATAATAACAGACAACGGTAAAGGCAGAAGGTCTATTAGAATGTACACATAAATAAATCAAGAAGCTCGCGTGGCTTCCCCGGGGGAAGTTCTTTACCTCGGTAGCAGCGCCGCCTACTCCCCTATTCAATTTTTTCCCCCAAGGGATAAAGCCGGAATACCCGGAGAGAAACACCCGACGAGCAGCCCGTGAACCAGAAAGAAATACAATACAATACAATACAATACAATACAATACATCTTTATTATCCCAGAGGGAAATTTGGGTGTGGTGGGCAAAGACAATGACACACATCATATCAACATAAAAAAATCAATACTACAATTAAATTAGAGATTTCTATGAATTAAAAACAGATTTCTATGAATTAAAGTCTTGGTATTAAGGTAGGTAAAATCTACATGATACGAGTATTACGCACGACAGCTCAACTTGGGGTCGACTTCACTATTTACCCCGACAACCGTGACGGCCGTTCAGTAACTCACCTGCTAATGTCAGACCTGCAACCTGCTGACCTACTGCTTACCAAATAAATAAAGAAAAGAAAGACAGAAAGAAAGACAGACAGACAGAAAGAAAGAAAGAAAGAAAGAAAGAAAGAAATAGCTGCACCTGTTTGTGAGGGTCTGAAGCCTGTGTTGCAGTTTCTCCTCCTCCTTGTAGTTGATGAAAAGCATCTTGTCCAGATGCTTGGGCGCCAGCCGGATCTCAGTCTTCCGGCGGGACGACGCCATCTTGATACGTCACTTCCGGGGAACCAAGCACTGGAGAATGGCGACCGGCTGAAGTCGTGTGAGAGGTTTCAGAGATCACATTCTGAAATCGCCGGTTAAGGAGTTTTCAGGCCCACTCCCTGAACACATTCATAACGAGTCTTTCTTTTTCAAGTCGCCATGTCGGCAGGTGTGATACAAGTTTCCGCTGGAGATCGATCAGGCAACAATTAATGATCACAACTTTCATCGACTTCTGTTGAGCATGTTCGCTAACTTTCATCACCTTAAGGACAGTTTCTTACTGCTACCCTTGTTGTTTTTGTTGTTGTTGATGATGATTACGATGATGATGACGCCGACGATGATGATGACGATTATGACGACGTCGACGATGATTGTGACGACGACGGCGACGATGATGATAATAATGATGATGATGATGATGATGTGGTGCTTACCGTTAAATTCAGACGTTCACAAGCACTAGTGCTTTCACGTACCCGCATTTCTCGCAGCCTCTCACACAACCCATTAGCCGCCTCCAGCACTGTATGTACACTGTTCCATCTTTTCGTCTACTGGGCCCGTATGTGAAACTCGAAGTTAATTTAACCCACGGATACGGTCCTCATCCAGACTAGGACAAAAGAAACCTAAAAACAAAATTAAATAAAAAAAGGAAGCGAAGAAAGAAAGACAAAAATCCTTCTATAACGGCATAGGCACCTTGCTGGAATGGACCCGCTTCCTGATTTAAAAACAACAACAACAACAACAACAACAACAACAACAAAACAAAATATAACCCTAGAGCTGGTTTAGTTCGAGGTTAGACTCTAACCCGGGGCTAAACTCCCTAACCCCGACTTTTACATGCGGGCCCTGATCTAGCTTGTCTCTTCGTTCTAATTTCGGACCTGAGAGAAAACACATTTGCAAACGAAACTTGTGTCCCTGTCCAACACCTGTGGCCGTAGGTCAAGATAGTGTTTCAGACAACAGCGCATTCACTACTACAGCATACAGTAGACTCCTCTTATAAGGACATCCGATATAAGAACCATCGCTTATAGGGACACCCCAAAGCAGGTCCCTGCAAAAGTTGTTCTTTGTGATCACTTATTAAAACTCGCATAGAAGAACCCTCTGATATAGGGTTCATCGCTTATATGGACAGCACTTGCTAGGTCCCCACATCAAACTTTCCTCGGATATAAGAACCGCAAGTAGGAATGATCATTTCTAGGAAGTCTGCGATTATTCTATTTTTGGAACCCTCGCTTGTAAAGACACCATCTGCTTGTTCCCAACACGACCTCCCCTCGGATATAAGAACCGAAAGTAGAAGTTATGCTAGGTTCATTTTCGTTTCGTTTCATTTCCCGGAATTTCCAAGAAACATTTCTTCACGGAATTCTGCCTCTGAACTTCACTTACACTAACAACCCGACAGAGAGACAGATGGATAGTGGCAGTGAGTTTGTGGAGTGGGGAGGGGAGGAGCGGGGAGGGGGAGGGGTCGTTAAAAACCGTTATTTTCCCCTGCGAACGCCGTAGACTGGGAACACATTTGAATGTCTGGCCATCTTGTTTTTTGTTGTTGTTGAAAACTTGGCCAATACATTTCCTTGTATCCTTGTATTCTTTAAAGTCATTTTGTCATAATGTGATCGTAACTCTCTCTCTCTCTCTCTCTCTCTCTCGGTCTCTCTGTCTGTCTGTCTCTCTCTCTCATTTTCATTAAGACAGCTATTGTTACATAACTTCTAGAGTTATTTGCATTAAATTCATGTTTCGCGTACGCAAAAGAAGTAAACTATATTGCATCGAGATCAAGCCAACCAGCAAGTTCCACTTCATTGACGCAAAGGCTTAAACAAGCAAGAGATTGCCGTGCACACACACACACACACACACACACACACACACACACACACACACACACAAACACACACGCACGCACGCACACAGACCATTAGAGGTCGATATACGACTCTTTTTACAGTTGTCCACAATATTTTCTTCTTTCCTTGGTTGTAAGAACACACACTAGCACAACTGACCTTATATCCGAGGTATGCTTATAAGAAACCTCGCTTATAAGGACACCCAAATGCTGGCCCCGGCGCTGTTCTTATATCCGAAGTCCACTGTACCATTACTTTTGCTTGTTGTCTGTTGTGTCCTTGTCGGTAGCACGTTGAGGGGTCATCCAAGTGTACGGCGTGAACACGGGGTGTAGTCAAAACTGACGCGTGTGTTATGGGTGCCACTCCGCTTCAAACCTTTCGACGATGATTGCTCTCACGTAACCAACATGTCTATATGGACATGAAGAGAGAGAGAGACTGACTGACTGAAACGTTT
>JACVVK020000382.1:105000-130000 GCA_018292915.2 Batillaria attramentaria
GAGACGCCCTGTCAGAAAATGTAATTACAAACCTCGTGAGAGATCACAGTCCCCAAAAGACCCTGAACTAGAATTCAAACTGTTAAAGTTATGCGTAATTTTCTCAGTTCTCAGTTGATATCACCACGCGGAATAGTTGCGACACGGTCTTTTCTGTTTGTACCGACGGCCACTGAAAAGAGATTTCTTCACTGTGACCGAAGGATGCTCAGTTCTGGTGTCAAATGCAAAGTTACACACAACAGTTCCTCACTGGAAATCGTCAAGTCAGCAAGTGGAATCGTCATCCCTGACGCACATAGTGGCAGGAAAGGCCCTCTTAAATACAAGAAGAAGAAGGAGAAGAACAAAAATCCCTCCTCATCCTCATCCCTACTCATTCACAACCCCACTGGCCATACGACATCACTAAAAAGGAAAATGGGGGAACCAGTCGTCTCCGAGAATAACAGAACGTCCTCTAATGAATAATTGTCCTCATGGATAAAACTTAGCTCACAAGTATCGCCCATTCATTCAGAACTCCGAAGATCATCTGTCCTCACTGGGGTGTCACAAACGTGTCCTCCATTAAACTTAGAAGAAGAGCCATCCCTTCCTTCACAACTACGCAGACCATTTGTCCTCATCGGAAGTAACTGAGAAAATGAGAATCACTTGTCCCGAACGGGGACACACAGCTGCAGACGACATTCGATACGTGCGCGAAACGGCGACAGAGCTTTGCTGTTAATCCGCTACCAGCCTATCTAAGCCAGCACATGGCTTCCAATCACCCGATACCCTAGACCCAAGGGCTGTCACTCGTGCACCATAGACTTTCTTATCTCCCTTACCTGCACTCTCCGTGTGTTACTGGCGGGCTATTTGTTTGAGAACCGTTGAAGAGCGCATTGAGAGTTATCGATACCGAGTCGCTGACCGTTAGTCCTGTGAAAATGCGGCAACAAGCAAGCGGGAGTTACTTGAACAGAAGGTGGCATGAGCCGATGACGCCAAAGAGAGAGAGAGAGAGAGCACTTGTCACCTGTGTCTTACCCACTCACCCTAAAAGTAGCACAGAAGGTTAGGATTCGGAAGAGCGTGCGAACCGAAGCAGTCGCCGTTAGGCAAAAATGCCTAAGCGCCCACGATACTAAAGCATTTAGACTCTTTTACTATTTGATGGTAGGGCAGACTTTTGGGTTCCCAGGCGGGAATTGAAGTCACAACCCGACTACTGACAGCCCAACCGTCTACCAACTTGGTAACAATCCCGGCTCCCAAGTTAAAGTATTTGTAACCAAAGAGGGATTTTGTTGTTTTGTTGATTATTTTTGTGTTGCTGTGTCTTTATTGTTGGGGGTTTCCCTGGCCAGCAGCGCAAAGCGCACAGCCAGATGTCACTACTGCATTGCGGAGGACTGACACGCAAACCAAAGGTCGCAGTATTTCTATGGCCTTTGCCTGAACAGTTCACCTGTGAGCTCCCGGGAGCTGGGATATCCGGGTGGTAGAGTGTAGGACCCCCATTGCTCGGGTCGTAAGTTCGAATCCTGACTGGGGCCAAACATTTGCGCTGGCCTTTTTCTCGTTGCACCGTCTTTGATATTGTTGTCATGGTGCTGTAACCATGACACTATTTGACGTGAGAATATGCGATAGAATGGCGAATGGATGAGCGAGTGCATGTGTGTGTGTGCTTGTGTGCGTGTCTCAAGTTCCTCAATGGATTAAACCCAAGCATCTCTGCAGCTCTCCTGACTGGTAACCTGCATGTTGTTCGTTGTGTTCGTTCCTGCGTGGAGTGCGTGAGTGTGCGTGGATGGTTCGTGTGAATGCATGAATTGCTTTGCACCGCCTCAACGGCCATACACCACATCCTGACAACAGTAACATGTAATCAGACTTGTAGTCGGGCGCGAAACGACTGCAATATCACCCTTCATGGAAAGGGACGTTACCCTCCTCTCCCCAGTGAACTCTCCCTTCTGCTCGGATTTCGGCAGGATTGCCAACGCGCCGAAGTCGGAGGTCAGGCGACAAGAGCAATTGCCTGTGGTCTAGGGTTTATCTTGCTCTCATTAACAATCCGTTGATTAGCGACCAGTGAATGAAACGGCGATCTGTCAGTCTCGCCCATAGCGGTGTTGCGAAGGAGAGGTGTTGTGTTTGTGCATTTGGCGTTTCGTCCCAGTCCCTGCGTCGCGTTGAGTCACATTGTTGACACACGTAGGCAAGACCGAACAGTCATTGTGACGGTTGTTTGGTTCTGATGAAATAGGATGATGTGTGTGTGTGTGTGTGTGTGTGTGTGTGTGTGAAAGCATACAAACGCACGAGGCATCAGAATGCCTATATATTCCCTATTAGCCTCAGGTATCATAGTCACCCCTATACATGCTTCAATCTAGAAACAAGAATTACCTGACAGGAGTTAAAGAAAATGGACTGCCTCCTTTCCGCTCAGGCCTCACTGGAGTAATGCTGGTCTGCTTTCAAACAAGGCCAGAAAGCCACCTCACCCGTATCAACTCGCGTCACCTTTGCCTCTCTTGCGCGCAAGAAGTCCCAGTTTCACTGGCAGCTTGCCTCCTCTTGCAACCTGGCATGTACCTTGACCTACCAAACACAAAAATCACTACGAACTAGCTCACTCGCAAAGCAGGGTTCTTCAAACAAACCCTGCACTTGCCCCCACGCTCAATTTGTGTGTGTGCGTGTGTGTGTGTGTGTGTGTGTGCCCCCGACATGTACAGGCTAATTCTGGGAAGGTCCTTATAACCTATGTCCAGCCAGTGGGCCATACTGCCACATGCGTCTGTATTTAGTTAGGAAAATGCCACGCCACTTTTAACTTCATTTCACAAATAACAGCCTCTTTTGTGTATGCACATGTTGTATTGCGCGCGCGCGCGCGCACACACACAAACACAGAGAGAGAGAGAGAGAGAGAGAGAGAGAGAGAACACATACTGAGATCTAAGTTCTAACGCACTTAGTCTTCCAAGAACACCCCCCCCCCCCACACACACACACAGAGGGAGAGGGGGGAGGGGGAGAGAGAGAGAGGAGAACACATACTGAGATCTAACGCACTTTATTAGTCTTCCAAGAACACAGTTTGCAGAACAATACAACTCGACTATATTCTCTGTACACGGAAACAAACAAACAAACAAACAATCAAACATGAGATTAAATATAAAAAAAACAATTACATTTAAATCAATTACATTTAAAACAGTTAAACACTTACAAACATCACATCAGGACAAATTAATGGCATCCCATATTATTATCATTATGTTTACACGTGGTAAATTTCACTACAATGGTCATGTCGGTTCGGTTTTGTTTGATTTGTTTTTCATTCTTTTGCCTAAGCACCCGGTGTAAGCAGACGGAAAACAAGCAATAAAAACCGCAAAAAACCCAAGCAAAAGCAGCTTTGCGTGTGGAGGAAAGACAAAAACAACAACAAAACACAGATACAACCCCCCCCCCAAAAAAAAAAAAAAAACAAAAAACAAACAAAAAAACAAACAAACAAACAAAAAACATACTCAAAACAACCCCCCCGCCCCCCCCCCCCCCAAAAAAAAAAAAAAAAAAAAAAAAAATCTAACCATTTGAGCCCAATAACCCGAAAACGGGACACCTTACTGCAGAGCAACTGAAGACATGTAAGGTTTTGGAAAAAAAAAGTTTTCATTTCGCTGGTTGAAAAATATCATGAAGTACTCCACCGATCATTTTAACTCGTTCGTGACTGTCCCCTTCGATCAAAGGTTCAGCCACGCATGGCGCACCAAAACTGAAATTCTCCATCCATTTTTCATGAAGTACGCAAATTAATTGAATCGCCAAGTGAATGACTTCAAGGGAGCTTGCAAGAGAGGTTCGTTTCCATGTAGTCAGATTCCTGCAGTTTCACTGGGGCAGGCGGAGGCGGCTGCAGACTCGGTCACAATAGAGTTAAAATATCATGAAGTACCGGCCCCCGTAGTGTAGTGGTTAGCACTCCGGACCATGGACCGGGAGACTCGGGTTCGAATCCCAGCCGAGGCAAGCGGGATTTTTTTCTACCTAGGTCGGCTCCTACCCAGAGCGGGGGTGCTGTGGACCCACAGAGCCGAGCTTCACCCACTTCACGGGTGCCACTTTGAGGGTGTTTCCCTTGTTATGACACATCTCATGATGTGGATGATTACATGGCTGTTTCGGGACCTGATTTGCGCCGGGAAGCGTGGAGTGCGGCCCTGTCACGCAGTCTCAAACAACACGCACCTCATTAACATTATCATACCACCATCCCCATCCTCATTGTCACGCGTAATAAAAATTGCCAAAGTTCCCTAGCCCTCTGTGGATTCCACCCATGGCCTGGGAGGAATACCACTGAAACTGGAGAAGAGTTGGGGCAGCAAAAAAAAAAAAAAAAAAAGAAAAAAAAAAAAAAGGGGGTGGTTCTTTATTCAGGGTAAATAACGTGGTTTGTAGTGTCTCTTCTATTATGCACGGCAGAGCTGCAGAGCGCGTCAGTATGTTATTCAGGAACAAAACTTCGCGTGTAAGTGGTTTATAACGGGGCATACTGTAAGCATTAGGAAATAATACAATCTATATACATAAATGAACAGTGTCTGTCTGTCTGTCTGTGTACGGGCAATAAAGCATAACTTAGAGTTCTCACATCACGATCAAAATTGGTGGTTGCACTCAGGGGAACCCCGTGATCGTTCTGGCGGGGAAAATCGGAAAATCAGAGTTTAACGTCCTTTTTCACCACGTATCGCCAAAACTGGGAGAGAAGAAAACACAATTTAGAGTTCACACATAGGGATCAAAACTAGTGGCTGTACTCAAGGTGACCCCAGAAACATTATGGCGGGAGGAAAAAATCTGGGAAAATCGAAGTTTAACGTCCTTTTCCACCGCGTAAACAGGGAGACCAGAAAGCACTTACTACACATATCATATCATCAAGCGCCCGGGCAAAGCCGGGTACATTCGCCAATAATAATAATAATAATAAGCAGCTTCTAAGCTGTGTCTGTCTTTCTCCACAGATTGTCGCCAGTGGTATTGAAAAAGCAAATCGATTGTCAGGTACTCCAACACGTGACTCCAGTAAATCAAAGACCAAAGGTGGGTATGCTATGATTGGTAGAACTATACTGGTCAGTGTCCATGATCACGTGGTTTCTCGTTTGACACATAAACGTAGTACATGTATTTGTGGGCGCGTCAAATAAAGACTAGGACCGGTCAAAGCTAATTTTGGAATTCGATAACCTCTGACTGACAAAGCACGACTTCAAGGGTAGATATCACATGCCAGCATCAAAACCAGAAGCGCGTGACTGCAGAATGCCCGTATATTCACAAGGCACATACAGACAAAAAAGCCAAAACAAAAACAATTCCTAAATAGAACACAACAAGGAAAAAAAAACAAAACAACGATGTATAATATTGCGCAGAACTGTGATTATCATTAGCAAAATTCTTCTACATAAATAAACACTCTTGGGGGCTCAGTCAGGGTTGATGTTAAGTGTATAATAATCAACACTAGAAACATATTCAGACACTATTATTATCTACTATAACAACACTGAAAAAGCATCTACGGTTGTTTCAAACGCAGAGTCAAAATGGATATAAGCAAACTGAGTCTAACGTACTGCTACAGACAAATACAATACTGGCTCCAGACTTTTCCACTGTCAAAAGGAAGCTTCCATTCTGTTGTAAAATTTGTTGCTGTGTCACATTTTAATCATATTAACAGGGAAAAAGAAACACAACCGTCGTTGCGCGAATGTCACCCGTGCAAGCTGTGTCACGTTCTAGGTATTGCACGGGAGCAACTGCGGTGTACATTAATCTGATATTGCCCTTTGAAACGATACAACACTTGCAAGAAAAACAAAACAAACAACAACAACAACAAAAAAACAACAACCTCGTTACCTTTCAAGTACGAGAGAAGTTAAAGAAGCAGGATGAGCTGTTTACTAATGGCGGCTGGTACAAATTTTCACCGCAAGATCGTAAATCAACGGTTGAAGCATCATCTACCCGCGCGTAGACAACTTTTCAACAGTAATATGCGTATTCCTATTCGGGTTCTCCTTCGTTTCAGTTTTACTTTGTTGCTCCCTCCTGCACAAACTTGGATGCGTCACGGACGATTTTCCAACCGTGTTTTCCCGATAGTGTGCTACAACCTCTAGTCTACAGAGTCTGTAGAATACGAACTACCTGAGGGTAAGAAAAGAGGTCGAAAGCAAGAAATGGACAAAAATCAAACCAACAAGATCTCACTACTGGCCGTACGGAACTGAAAAACGACATACACCTTTCGCTAAACATGAATACCACAGTCTAGTGACTACCAACAGACACAGAAATGGATAACTCATACATACG
Organism: Batillaria attramentaria; assembly: GCA_018292915.2. Lineage (NCBI taxonomy): Eukaryota > Metazoa > Mollusca > Gastropoda > Batillariidae > Batillaria > Batillaria attramentaria. The sequence continues at coordinate 111,418 of JACVVK020000382.1, forward strand.
TCTTAACAAATAACAATGTTTGATATGTCATAATATGCAACAATGCAGCAAAAAGCAAAATTGCCATTTCACTGTTCACGAAGTTTAGAAACATAAACACTTCTGTCAACGTCAGACTGAGGCAAGATGAGTTTGAAAACTAACAAAACATTGTGTTTAAAATTGTGCAGGAACATAAAACACCAATCTCTCAAATGTGAACTAATATCAAAGATGAGACCCTGGATTCAAGCAAATGAAAAAGAAAAAAACCCCCCTAAAAATGAAGAAAAAAAGAAGAAGAAGAAAAAAAACAAACAAACAGAAAAGACACAAGCAATACTATATAATAACAACAACAATAATGATAATAATAATAATAATAATTCAAAGAAGAAACCACCGTGCATTCTCCTAACAAAAACCCTATAAGCGAAAAAAAAACCCAAAACAAACAACTTCAACTGAAATACACTCTCCAGAATAAGGAGAACGTGATCGTATGAATAACTAGAGAGGCAAAAGCCTCCATGGCTCCCTTGTGACATGGGTCAAGGTCATTCAAAAGAGTATGTTTGTAAAAAATCTTATCACTATCTATCATCAAGCCAAGTAAGGTGTCTCTGGTGCTCTTAGTTCCTGGCAATATTACACTTTTCCCCAAAACTGACTATATGGCCTTAACCTTGGGCCAAGGTCATTCAAATAAGATATTAATGTCTATCATTACACCAAGTTGGATGCCTCTAGTATTTGTAGTTTCTCCAAAAACGGTAATATTGAAATTCACAACAGACAGCTTTAATGACCTTGACCTTGAGTCAAGGTCATTTAAAGTGGTATGGGTATACAGTTCTTATCAATGTCTGTTAGCATGGCAAGTTTGGCGCCTCTGCTGTTTGTTGTTTCTGAGAAAATGCCAATGTTACGGTTTCACAAAAATAGCTTGTACGGCCTTGACCTTGACACAAGGCTATTGAATACATGTATGTCTGTTAAGTTCTTATCAATGTCTATCACCATATAAAGTTTAAAACCTCTGGTTTTTGTAGATTCCAAGAAAATGCCAATGCAAAATTTTCAAACAAACAGATTTAGTGACCTTGACCTTGAGTCAAGGTCATTCAACATGATACATTTGAAAGGTCTTATGGCTATCTATAGGCATGCCAAGTTTGGTGCCTCTGCTTTTTGTAGATTCTGAGAAAATGCCCATGTTAAGGTTTACTGCGGAAATGCGGAAAATAGCTTGTACAGCCTTGACCTTGACACAAGGCCATTGAATACATGTACATCTGTAAAGTTCTTATCAATGTCTATCATCATGCAAAGTTTAAAACCTCCGGTTTTTGTAGATTCCAAGAAAATGCCAATGCAAACTTTTCAAACAAACAGCTTTAGTGACCTTGACCTTGAGTCAAGGTCACTCAGAATGATATATTTTGAAAGGTCTTACGGCTTTCTATCAGCATGCCAAGTTTGGTGCCTGTGCTGTTTGTAGATTCTGAGAAAATGCCAATGTTAAGGTTTTCTACGGAAATGCGGAAAATAGCTTGTCTGACCTTGACCTTCACATAAGGCCATTGAATACATGTATATCTGTAAAGTTCTTATCAATGTCTATCATCATGCAAAGTTGAAAACCTCTGGTATTTGTAGACTCCAAGAAAATGCCTATGTAAAATTTTCAAACAGACAGCTTTAGTGACCTTGACCTTGAGTCAAGGTCATTCAAAATTATATATTTTGAAAGGTCCTATGGCTGTCTATCGGCATGCCAAGTTTGGTGACTCTGCTCTTTGTAGATTCTGAGAAAATGCCAATGTTAAGGTTTACTGCGGACACACCCACAGACAGACACACACACACACACACAGACAGACGACGGAGGGTTACAACATAGACTCCCATTGTTACACAAGGGAGCCAAAAATCAAAAGCAAGCAGTTACAATTGCGACCTGTGGCATCCCACTGCAAAATGACCAAGGAAACAGTCAAAAGAATGTACATAAGAAGTGTCTAAAGAAGAAATCTGAATGGTTCAAATATGACCCCCCCCCCCACCCCACAGAGAGAGAGAGAGAGAGAGAGAGAGAGAGAGAGAGAGAGAGAGCGCTTAATTCCTACTATGTCCAAAATGTGTTTCGCACAGACACTGCCACTAGTGTCCCACAGTCAACTCTGGAACTGTGTGAACTTGTAACGTTGCCATCGACTCCATCCGACTCCTACGACGTGACCTGCCCAACATGTGAGTTCATGTGAAAACCAACAGAGCGCAGGCGGCCCCCGCCTCCTGTGTTGGATCTGAACCAAGCGATAGCCGCACAGGACTTCACACCCGTGGGAACTATGATACACGTATAATACGACAAAATAATGTCCTGGTTGACATTAGTATGGGATATTCTGTCCTGAATCTTGTCCACTGTGGAGCAGAAATGATAGGACAAATATCCGTCTTATTAACACATTCCGTACCGCGAACGTTTTTTAACTTTTTTCCCGCCCCGATATTGGCCTTGTGTGTGAAAATCAGGCAAGATTAACGGTCCCTCAACGGTTCTCAACGCACCGTGTTGAAAAGGCTTAGCTTTTGCACTCATCTTCCTGATACCTTGATTTTGCCATCATAATCAGTTCGAGTTGATCTGCCAGCTTGAAGCAGTTAACACGTGTCACTTTAAGGCAGCAACAGAAACAGCGAAAGTTGAAGCACCAGAAATGTTCAGAAATACAAATCAAAACCACAACTGCTGTTCAAAGTGTCTAAACGTCACACCACTCCTCCACCAAACACCTTACTCGTCAAATGAGTCAACAAAATCACACGCATAATCCAGAATCACCTTGGACCGTCTTTACATGTTTGTGCTAATAACAGAAATTGTGCTGATAACAGAAATTGTGCTAATAACAGAAATTGTGCTAATAACAGAAATTGTGCTAATAACAGAAATTGTGCTAATAACAGAAATTGTGCTAATAACAGAAATTGTGCTAATAACAGAAATTGTGCTGATAACAGAAAGCAAACACTATGCAAAACAATGTCCTTCACAAGTTGTGCTAGACCATTACTTTAATATTTCATGATGAATGTTTTTTGGGAGGAGGAAAGAAAACACAGGCAGATTCAAGATCCTACCACAAAAAAAAACACTTCACCAAAAAAGTGTTATAATCAAACATATTCCAGTTCCTCGGCTCCAAAAGCTGGCGACATGATTTTTGAGCTTTGCCGATCACAGTTCTAATAAATACACGTGCCAAGCATAAGGGGATACACGCAAATGACTAACACTTACAGAAACAAGAGTAATTTGGAGGGGAAAAAAAATCAATCAACAAATGAAGGTATTCACACAACCCAAAACAAGTACATGTCTATAGATACATGTATACACTTGTACCAGCATTGGACATGCTCAAAGTGGCTCGTCTTCACAGAGCATCTATCTGCAGCGATCGTCATTGCGATCAAATCAAAACAGCTCAGCTACACATACAAGCATGGAAAGGACTACATGCACTGAGGCAAACAGTTTAACAGTCCCTGTACCTCTCCGAACTATTCCGTGTCTAGCATAACACGGACCTCTGTTCTAGTTTGTTGTCTAGCAACTCTCTCTCTCTCTCTCTCTCACACACACACACACACACACACACACACACACACACACACACTTTTCTTTTGAGCACTTGAATCAAGACAAGAATTATCATCAACTTGTAAAAACACAGAGGAAAATAAACAGTTAGCAATGAAGAAAGAACTGTAAGCCAACACTGCAAAACAAAACTTATAACTTTGAAAACTAACGGGACTACCAGGATATTACCTATATTTAGCTTTGTATTTTCTGCGAGACGACTGTTCTGTCAATATCAACGGCACATGTGTAGAACTGAATCTGCACATGTAAGAAGTTTTTAAATAAATGCACATGTATTATTTAATGCACAGTATTTTGACCCCACAGACGGGGTGGGTGAGGTGGGTGGGTGTTTGGGAGTTAAACGTCCTTTTCCACCACGTATGCCCCACAGAGGGACATCATAACAAGCAACAAACGAATTACATCTTTTCAATTTGTAACAGAAACAATTTTCCTTTTCTGTTCTCTTTTCTTCTTATCTGTATATTTTTTTTACAGACGGTTACAGTCATGTTTGTTTCATTTTTTTTTTTTCTCTCTTTTTTTTTTGGGGGGGGGGGGGGGGTGGGGGGCGGCGGCGGAAGTGAGGAGGGACAAATATCTGCTCCTAATCGAATGACAGTAACTGGAACGGCATATGTGGGGCAAAAATTACGTCTCCCTCTTGTTGTATGGTTAGCAATTTTTATGGTTAGTAAATGTACCACCTTCCCTTCACAGAATTCAACAGCATCATACACCTCCATAAGTATGGCAGAGATATCACACTGTCACACCAAGAAAAATAAAAAAATAAAAAAACAAACAACAACGCACAAACTAGGAGAATGCTGTTCAAACATCCGTTTCCGATGTCAAGTCATTGTTGACCTCTGACTCAAACACGTCGTCGGAGCGAGATGAATGTGAACTGGACGCGTGACGACTGCCCACGTCTGGCTTGCTGCTCAATGTGGAGGACCTTGGCGTGCTGTGAAGGGCGGTCAGTCGAGCACGACTGCTGGACAACGTGCCCACCGTATCCTCCTCCTCCTCTTCCCCTTCCTCGAACACGTCAAGGTCGTCTCCAAGGTGAGGGATGTCGGTCAGCTCGGCCGAGCGCTTGATGGTGAAGAGATCCGAGCGGCTGGGAAACACTTCGGTCTCATCCTCCAGCTGACAAATGTCCGATCGTTCGGCAGATCGCTTCATGCCCAGCTTGGGCGGAAAGTGTTTGGAAAAGATGCTCGATTCAGACTGGCAGTGCACAAACGGGTGCGGCGCGGGATGAGTGGGGCCGCTGACGGAGTGCGTGGTCGACTTTGTGGGCAGGTTGGTGAAAGTCTTTGAAGGGTGCACGCCGGTCTCGCTTTGAGCATAATCAGGTGATAACGACACCGAGCCGTCTTGGTCTGAGGTGGATCTGGATGGTTCGGTATCAGCCTTGCCTCGAATCGTTTCTGGGGAGTATCTTATCGGGGGGTGGTAGGCTCCGTGCGGGTACCCGGTGCTGGCTGGAGAGTAGTGCAGGTTGGGGTGTTCATACTCGCCTTGCGTCGTCTCAACGGGAGAATGTCGGACGCAGGTTGTAGGCAGCATGGGCAGTCGGGCCACGTCACCGTCCAGCTGTAATGCCGGTTTCTGTTTGTGACCGGGGTTGTTGCTTGGATGTGGAGTCTGTGTCACTGTCACTGTCTTGTTGCTCACGTCTCCTGGCTGTGGGGTGTCCGAAGGGCCACTACTGCCATCACCACTCGCGCTAGAAAAAACCTTGTTTGGTATCGTGATCGTCACGTGCGAATCATTCATGGCTGGTGCAACTGACACAGTCTTGGTTGACGAACGCTCCCCCTCATCACTGATTTTACGTTTTGGCGTGTTTTCACGGATCGGTTTTACTGAGGATGCAGAAAGGGGGGTAACCTGAACATGAACCTGGGGGTTGCCTGCTGTGTGTTCGTGCGTCACTGGCCGCTTATGTCCATCCAGCTCGGGTGATGCGCTTCCAGTTTTTCTGTCTGGATTGTTCACACTACTTCTTGACCCCTTAGTGTTGTGTGTGCTGTCCCCTACCCTGCTCTCTGGCGGACTGCGTGCCGTGTGGTTGACAGTCCTATCGACCTCGTTATGCAGTATGACAGCAGAGTTGATGTCGGTACCACTTTCTCTCGCGTCTGCCTTGTCCCCCTTACTGTCTCGCTTGTTACTGCTCGTGTTCCCGTACCGTGAGGTGTCCACCTGCACGCTGGAGTCATCCGCGGACAGATCCACAACAACAGTAGGATTTCCTGACCCAGACTGTCGAGGGGAGTTGAGAGGCGGGGGGCTGTTGAGCGAGCGCCGGAAGCTGTCTCTCAGACTCTCACTTTGAGGAAGACCCCCGAGGATGCCAGACGCCAGAGAGCCTCCGATGATGCCCGACGCCATTGATAGCGTCTCGGGACTGGCCAGAGGAGCGTGGACAGGTTCAGACGACAGCGGGAGTGTTAGCTGTGGCTTGATGGTCTCACAGTACATCATCTCCTCAGGGTTACTGAAGCCTTCTGGTACAGGAGCATCGCCTGCACCCTGTCAAATGGAACACTATGTTAGTTGCAGTTTTGTGGACCGTAACGGCAATTAGAACAAAAAGGACTGCTGGTGCGTTGGAGTAATATATGACTATTAAACACTTATAAACACATTTACAGGACACCAAACGCTCTTCTCTTCATGAAGAGATCGAGATAAATATCATTGTTCTTGTATTTGTCTGTCCTCTCACGAAAGCTCTGTAGGCCGTTGCTAGTTCTTTTAAGGCCAAGGTGGCATCTCTGCGCTCAGAAAAAAAACCTATATGCAACGCAGCCCATGTCTCATATACCTCCCCAATGTTGTCTTCGAAATTAATCCAATATTCATCTGGTTTGTACGGGCCCCGCCATGCCCTTCTAGGGTGAATCATTCACCACCACTAACAACAACAACAACAGTACACATAACTCAGAGTTTACATTTCTGCAGTTCATCAAATAGTCATCTGGTTTATAAAGGTCCTGTCATGCTCTTCTAGTATCAACTGTTCATCTCCACCACCACCTCCACCACCACCACCAGCACAACAACAACAACAACAATACAGATAACTCTTACTTTCATTTCTACAGTTCAAACACTTCAACATCATCAGTGACACATACCTATCATTCAATGAGCGACTCATATTTGTGTCTGGAATTCACAACAACAACAACAACAACAACAACACGGTGAGCACTTAAGCTTCACTGACCTGTGACTGAAGAATCTGCTCCGCGGCCTGGTCCCAGCTGCGTGACGACTTGTCTCTGAGCGGACCGCCCGTGGGTGGCTGGCGAAGCGCGACGGTGGCGGTGAAGCTGGTCTCCAGGAATCCCTGTGCCTGACTGGGTGAAGGAGTCGTGCTGGACGACTGTGACAACTGGGACAGGAACGCGTGTCTCTCAGCCTCCGTCATGCTGCGCATCGGTTTTTGAGGTCCCATGCGCTGCTGGAGCACCTGAAAAGTAGTTTTAATCTCGTGTACGGATTTCATCGAGATCCGTGCCAAACATTATTGTGCAGACTCACTGAGGATGCTGTTCAGGGATGTCCCCCCCCCAGACAGCATCTTCAGTTTCCTGAAAGAGTCAAACCTCTTTTATAAAATATAGTCTTTCTTTATAACACAACCCGTGATATTGCTTTTAGTCCTGAAGAAATCAATCTTGTACGGGATCTCATTTCAGCTACACAGATTTTTAATATATATTTACATCGTGTTTTATTGCGTGCCTTTTATTTTTAATGACCTGGCAGAGAAAGACTTTGCTGAGCCGCGAAATAGTCTTTGTTGTTTGCGCGGCGTAAAGCCCTAAATAACTAACTAACCAACCTGGAAAGTAGATTTTTTTCACGTTTGATGATAAATTGATTTTTCAGACCTGCACTGCTAACAATGGAAAATAAATAAACTGGAAGCATGGAAGCAGCAGCAACCCCCCCCCCCCCCCCCCCCCAAAAAAAAAAAAAAAAAGAAAAAGAAGAAAAGAAAAAAAAAAAAAAAATTGGAAAAGACAGAAGACCACTTCACGATAAAAATAATTGAAAAACCCTTCTACACAACTACTGCAAGTGTATACAAGACTAATGACAGTGGAATAATTATACAACGTTAGAGACATCAATTCATCATTCAAAAGGAACATTGTACAGTTGGAAGTGATTTTTACTCAATATCTGAGAAAGAGACAAAACAAAATAAGAAAAAAAAAGAGAAAAAAAGCACGATACCTATAAGACACGTACAAGATTTTAGCCTTCTTTAGGCTGTTGTTGGTAAGATATAGACCATAATGATTATGTTATGACTGGGTATTATTTTGAAATGTATTATTTTGAAAAATAAATGCAATTTAAATAGCTGAGCTGACCCTTCGCACCACGTGATTGTAATGTGTTTATGTCCAGTGTGTGAGAGAATGCGTGTGATTCACGTGAGCGTGCGTGTTGGGATCAGTGCGCGGCGCTTTGAGCTGATTCGTGAAATTGGGTAAAGCGCCTATACAATACTCATTATTATTATTATTATTATTATTGTTCAGTTACACCACAAATGTACCGACAGTTTTTGATGTTACACATTCCTATCACGTGACACCCAACTTGCATGCATAGGAAACAAAGAGAAAGCGGGTCTACAACAGAATGTAGGAAGCACTATGGATACAAAGTCTGTTTAAACCAAATTAACACACTTTGTCAGAAGCGCTTATCGAAAGTTAGGTCACTTAAATCAACAACTGAGCGATCTGTGGAGTAAATCCGAGGCACAGCTCTAAAAGCGTGCTAGGCATCTCAAGTGCTGATGTTTGCAAGTCTGCAGAAGAATATAAGTATTGGCCGATTTGTTGAGAACGGTGTACGCACAACTGGCTACTGTACCCACACTTCAGCTTAAAGGGGAATAATCATATCAACGTAGTGACTCTGATTGACGCTGGTACTCTCCCCTGCTTAGCAGAAATGAGGCAACCCAAACATGAACAGCCTGTCATTTTTTATTTTTTTTTTCATGAACACCATCTCAACGTTTTGAACAAAATGAATGGTAAATCTTTAGCACACAAATTCCCCTGACCTTTTCCAGGGACTCTAGAACTTTGTCAGGCATGTGGTCGTTGATCATGGTAGGGGAGACGAGAACCTCATCAAAGTCGCCGTTGGCCGCCCATATTGCCTGGAAGTTTGGTTCTGACTGCTTACAGCATCCTCTGTGAACAGAAAGGTCATTCCCCATTAAAGACCCATCTTCCAACAATTCTATGCTCACAAATCGTTCTGAAATCTTTTGGTGGTGGTGTCTGCCATTGACCATTTGGAGACCTGCACAGTGACAGCATCTCACTGGGCACTGGTTAAATTAAGCACGTCTTGAAATTTTTTTATTGTTCCTTTCTTCTGAATTTACATAAAATTTATGATGGGAAATTTTCCCCTTAGAGTCACAAATCTGACAGCACTATAACAGATTTACAAGGTTGGGTGGGTGGGTGTTTGGGGGTTTAACGTCCTTTTCCACCACATAGTGGTGATAATTATCAAACATGGGGCAACAATGAAAAAGCCAGCACAAATAGTTGGCCCCAGCCGAGATACGAACTCACGACCCGAGCATTAGAAGTCCAACGCTCTGCCATTCGGCCACCCTGGCTCCCTAACAAATTTTCGAAGCATGTAAACTGACGCACATTATACTGAAGATGACCTTTATTTCTGTCTCTCCAAACCATGCCTCCAGCTGCTGTTCACTAACCTCACCATCTCTGCAAAAAGAAAAGATGCACAAGACGGGCAAACACCCATGACTCACTTGCTGTCTGTGGCATGACTCCGAACCACGTGTATCATTTTGCCCGGTGGGTACAGGGGCATGTGGGCTGAGAGTCCGATGGCGGAATTACTCGGGTGGGCGGTCACGTCACGCTCCATGTACATGTTCCCCTCCTCAAAGAATCGCTCCTGACTGCAGCAGCTGAAGCCCTTAGAGATGATGTTCCACTGGAAAATGCAGGACAATTTTTGTATATAGTAAGCCATGCATGTAGCTTGGACAATGTTTGTGACTTTGTATGAAAACACCCTGTGTGTGTGTGTGTGCGTGTGTGTGTGTGTGTGTGTGTGTGTGTGTGTGTGTGTGTGTGTGTGTGTGTGTGTGTGTGTGTGTGTGTGTGTGTGTGTGTGTGTGTGTGTGTGTGTGTGCGTGCGTGCATACGTGCGTGCGTGCATGCCTCATTATGTTCATCTGAATGTGTTTAATACCTTGTCGAATTTCTCTTCTTACCTGCTATTGTAATGGGCGCCTGGAGCTTCTACTCAGGGACACATTCAAATGAATTTTATTATTATTATTATTATTTCTATTTTCTGAAACTTCAACAGGACAGACAGTATTTCTTGTGGATGTTCAAGTTTCAGTTCTGATGTACAGATGTATTTCAACTAATGCCAGATTTCCCACAAATAGCTGCAGGTTCTCACGTTTCAGGGAAAATGAAGCATGCAATACACAAAAGTAATGCTACAGACGATGCAAACATACATCACATATTTATGTCAGTGTGTCAATATATATACTGAAATAAATGTTTCTGCTGATCAGGGCATGTGTGTACAAACCTTTGACTTTTTGCTGTTTTTAATGAGATTGATGATATCGGTACGCAGCATCTCTAGCTGCGGCAGGCCGATTCTGTAAGCGGAAAAATGATCCACAAACATTGTCAGCACTGCGGCAAGCAAGTTCATGACGTTAATAATAATAATAATAGTATTGTATAGGCGCTTTTCCCAATTTCATGAATCGGCTCAAAGCGCCGCGAACTGAACCCAACACGCACGCTCACGTGAATCACACGCATCCTCTCACATACTGGACATAAACACATTACAATCACGTGGTGCGAAGGGTCAGCTCAGCTATTTAAATTTCGGAATTTAGAATTGCATTTATTTTCAAAATTTGGTGGGCTGAACATTTCCAAAGCAGAGGGGGAGGAAGCCGGAGTACCCGGAGAGAACCCCCGACGATCGGCCCGAATGAGCGGTGCCACATACGAGAAGGAAAAATTCTTCGCCCCGAATGGGACTCGAACCTCTAAGTTACTCACATTCTGTACTTGATATCGCACACACAGCTATTGTTGTTGCAAACAAGAACGCATGCACCAAAATGCACAAGCGCCTACATGTGTATAATTTTAGTATGATCAAAGGAAGGTATCTGAATGATTACGTGGAATACTCCATACACATAATAAGGTGATGCACTGTTGTTAAACATATCAAATTTAATGATGCTTTTAAAACAACAAGTACAAAAGTATGTTGAGCATTGCAACCTACAGTGGCTAATCACCGGTTTTCCGCAGTGTAAATGTTTTACCTTGGAACTACATCCTTCCCCACCACAACTGAAGTAATGTAGGACTTTGTCTCTTCAACACACGGTAACCTGTAACATAAAATTCATGCTAAAGACATGTAAAGGTCAGTGCATTAAATGTCTATGCAACCATGCAGTATTTAAAAATATGCATGTGTTGTATCATGACCAGAATGGCATTTTGAATATCAGCTCGTGAGTCAGAGCTTTGTGAACGAGACTAGAAAGCAGCGTAGTGACTCTATGAATAGCACGTCTGTCTCTGCGACTGAGAATCGAATCTGTTTGTGATGTGATAAGAGGCTGTTAAACACACTGTTAACTTCTAAATACCCAATGAATAGGCACCAGAATTGTTGGGAGAACTGTGACTGATTCTCCACCAAAGACCACAAAGATTGCAATTCTGATGCTTGAATGACAAAGACACTCACGTAAGTAGGCCACCAGGAGGCGAGAAGGCGTAGCAGTGTAATGTCGGGTATTCCTCCTTCAGCAAAATGGCCAGAATCGCCGCTGTGCCTGCCCCCAGTGAGTGTCCCACACACACCAGGTCATACTTCGCCACGTCACGTCCCTGTTTAGCACACGCAAATACATTACGTCAGACTGCGTTTTAAACAGCACACTGCATTACACAATGAATTTAAAAAAAAACAAAAACGAAGGAACAAATAAATATACAGATAAATAAAACTACAGGCTTTATTCTTTTTTGGACACGGAATAGTAGCCACAGAATTCTGTATTCTTTTATTTATTTATTTATAGTTTCATTTATTTAGTTTTGGTAATCTACCAGTGACTGGATTCTGATGAAGCAAAAGTAAACCACTGACAATTCTATGCAACGCTACATGGAAAACTCCTGGGGTTTGGAAGATCACTTGTAACAGACTGCTGACAGGTGAGTCAGGGAGCTTTAAGTCGACGAATGGACAACACTCTGATTAACTGAACACTCTGCTTGGAAATACCGTTCAGTCTATTAGTAGCGGGAGTGTGATAGTAAAAACTAGGTTTAGGGGGGCGTGTGTGTGTGGCTACGTGTTGTGTCAGAAGATGGCAAACAATTTCTAATTCACACACACACACACACACACACACACACACACACACACACACACACACACACACACACACACACACCCTGAACTGAACTCATTGTGAGAGAATCCATAATTTTATCTAGTGTGTGATAAAGAATGAGACTGACTTTGATGTATCACACCAGGCTTGATTTCCATCTTTTCCTTAATACATTAACTAAGTTAGTACTACTACAGTTAGTGTTAACCCTTGTTGTGCTGAGACCAGAATATTCCGGACCACCTCTAAGGTTTTCTTCAGCGCAAGACAAATTAATTCAACAAGACCAGGGTTAATTAACGTTCATACAATATGAACTTCTATGTCATGCTGCTAGTATAGTTGCGATTTGATACTACAGATAAAGCTGAATAAATCATTGGAACGTTGTCTCCATTACCAACAGGCTGTAACCATAATCCTCCGAGACACACACACAATAAAAAAGATTAATTGCATGTATTATTAGTAACTGAAAGATCCTAACTGAACACATGCACAAAAAAGAAAAAAAGAAAAGAACAACTCAACAGTTAAAAATGTGAAACTAGGTTTAGAAAAAAAAATCATTCACAATAACAAAAAGCGGCAAAATAAACAAATCCAAAAACAATGAGAAATTCATAGTAAAACACTACTAAATCTTTTTTTTTCTCCAGAGCTTAAAATAATAACGAGACAAATGAAGGCACCTGCATGGATATCTCAAGCAATATTTGAGCTGAAGCTGAACGTAAATTAAATATGATGGTTACAGCGACAGCTAAGGCAGCAAAACGAAGGCAAGCACACAATAATAATGGTATTATTAGTATGCAAGCTAATTTTATTTGTCTTCTCTGACGGGACAATGCTTGATGAAAATACCAGTAGCTCGCAGGAGTCACTTTGGCATTCCGAACACACTCTTTCCGAGAAACAATATACTACTACTAACGTATATACCTTCCATGAACTTTCCCCCTCTACCTTCATACTTGTGCATGCAACACCCCCACAGTAAAACGTGTCCACACTAACAAACACAAAAGCTGCACTTGTAAGAGCGCAGTGCATACAACCCTGACACACACTCACTCCGACACCCATTCACACTGACTGACACACCAGAAATGTTCAGAAACATGCAAAACAGACTGATAAAATGAACGTTCATTTTTTTTTCTTCACAAAATACCAGCACTACAGAAAGCTACACTGTTTACTATGTGTGACGCATTAACTAACCTATTTTGCACCATCTCCACAACACTGAATGTCTTTTACACTTTGTAACAACACACACACACACACACTGAGATCTGAAGTGCTTGCGTTCAGTGCTGAAAGTGAGCACAGCTTACACAACACCCTATACACTGTCATTAGGCATATCTAGCAGGACTTCGTAAGAAGGACTTTATACTGTCATTAGGCATATCCAGTAGGACTTCGTACGATAGACTTTATACTGTCATTAGGCATGTTTAGTAGGACTTTGTAAGGAGGACTTCGCTGAGCAGCGTAACCATTTACGTGAAAAATTAGGCATGTTATGGGTACCATTAGCTAATCGCGGCGCGTTAGCTGCTCGCGGCCTCTGTCGTGTTCGCCTAATTTACATGTAAATGATTTACACTGGTCAGCGAAGTCCACCTTACGAAGTCCTGCTACACATGCCTGTCATGTTTCCTGAAATCGCTTCGAAAGTACCTACATAGCAATGATCAATAAACTGCTTCACAGTCTTGTGTTCTCATGCATTTTTAAGTCTAACAAGGCGCTAGAAGTACAGTTCTGTTTAAAAAAAAAAAAAAAAAGGTGTGTGTGTGTGTGGGGGGGGGGGGGGGGAATAGGTTTTACACACTCAGAAGCCAATCATCCATTCCGGGGTTGTTCTCCTCGAAGGCAGAAAAACAACTCAAAGGCAAAAGAAAAGGAAGGAACTCATGTCTGTCTTCCTGAGTAATCAAACTTCTTATTCTCATAATGATGTCACTTTAGTTCAGAATACAGTGTTTGGAAAAAGGGTCTTTGGAATGTACTGGTAAATAGTTTAAGTTTTTGACTGAAGACCTGATCGACAGATACTGTCAAATATCCTTGCACGGAAGTCTTCACTACAGGTTGTGTAACTCCATCAGTCATCATCATCTCCATCATCATCATCATCATCATTTGTTGTCAAACTCGCAACTGTGTTTTAATTTTCAAAGAAGTCTGCCATCTGTGAAAACGACACACTGACTCTCTAACCTACAGTGGGTGCACATACACAAGTACTACACACATTTTGACGCAACATGCCTAAATGACCCTGTTCAAGGGAATGCAAACTGACGTCACGTGCCACAACACGCTATCGTTTGTTACCAATGCTATGTGATGTTGAATCTGAAGGAACCGTTAGCGTGCTCTGCAAAAAATGGGGGGGGGGGGGGGGGGGGGAGGTGGGGTGGCCGGATGATAGAGCGTTGGACTTCTAATGCTCGGGTCGTGAGTTCGTATCCCGGCTGGGGCCAAATATTTGTGCTGGCTTTTTCATCGTTGCCCCGTCTTTGATATCACCCGTATGTGGTGGAAAAGGACGTTAAACCCCCAAACATCCACACACCCTCAAAAAAAAAAAAAAAAAAAAAATGGCCGTGCTCAACCAAACAGCATTCATGTGACGTCATGCATGGACAGTGGCCGACTTAGCCATGGTATATCAACACAGTGAACACTGCTCTCTTGTACACAGGCAGCAGTGAATTACGTGATTGTACGGTCTGTGTTTCTGACTGACAACAATCAACACTGAGATACTGACAGGAACAGCCGCCCACAACACTTCCTCAAATAGCATTCACGTGACTTCATGTATAGCCAATGGCCGCCTTTAGCCTATGATATATATCAACACATTGAAAAACACTGCTCTCTTTCACACAGCCTGCAGTGAATTACGTGATTGTACGGTCTGTGTCTCTGACTGACAACAATGAACACTGAGATACTGACAGGAACAGCCGCCCACAACACTTCCTCAAATAGCATTCACGTGACTTCATGTATAGCCAATGGCCGCCTTTAGCCCATGATATATATCAACACATTGAAAACACTGCTCTCTTTCACACAGCCTGCAGTGAATTACGTGATTGTACGGTCTGTGTCTCTGACTGACAACAATGAACACTGAGATACTGACAGCTACAACCGCTTACAACAGTGACTTCCTCACCCTTAGCTTCGCTTTACAGCTCACTTTGCAAGCCGCCTGAGAACACAAATTTTCACACATGAACATAACGCTCAGTTGCTGGAGTTCGCCCGCTACGGGGGTGCTAACGTGTATGCCAGTTTATACGCAAGGGGAAGCTAATAGAGCTGTCACACGTTGCGATTTTGCGAGTCTACCAGCGGTAAAATGCCCTCCCAGCCAATGAAATCCGCTTGTAGCGGGCACTCCCCGGAGACGCCGTCGCCACGCCTGTGGATAGAACACGGTCCTATTTTTTTTTCCTCGGAACACCAGCCAGGCGCCTTCGCCTCGCACTGTGTGTGTATTGTATAGCACCAGGCCGGCAGCGCAGTCCGCCCAGTGCACGCTGGTATCGTGTGAACAGAAAATCCACTCGGCCAGCGTGCGAGGCCGCTGCAGGCACTCTCCGTGTGAAAAGGCTATAATATACACCAGGGCCCGTATGTAAAACTCGAGGATAATTTAACCGCGGCTACGGGCCTAACCCAGACTAGGACAAAAGAAACCCCGAAACAAAATTAAATTAAAAAAAGGACGCGAAGAAAGAAAGACAAAAATCCTTCTATAACGGCATAGGCACCTCGCTGGAATGGACCCGCTTCCTGATTTAAAACAACAACAACAACAACAACAACAAAACCCCAGAAAATTTAACCCTAGAGCTTTAGTTCGAGGTTAGACTTTAACAGAGGCTAAATTCCCTAACCCCGACTTTTACATGCGGGCCCAGCTCTCCACTCAGTGGGGCCATTTCACTCCGCCCCTCAGTCCGGTCCGGTCCAGTCAGCTCTCGCGACTGATATTAGCCGACTGATATTCATCGCAAGGCTCGTTGCCGGAAAGCGAAACGGTTACAAATTACGACAGATACTACACACTCACACATATCATCACCCTCTGATGGCTACATTCGTTTAATGCTTTCGTTTTAAGTGCCAGTCATAAAACGAAGTTAGTTGTCACGTGACTTCAACTCTTGAGACCCAAATCTAGGATACAACTGAACCCTGTCCCGCCGCGCAGCTGGAGTACATTTGCTCCCCCCTGTAAATGACTGGTATACATTTGCACCCCCTAACAGGCGACCTATACCAACCTAACACTCCTTTACACTGCAGGACTACGGACAATATTTGTCGTTTATCGTTCCGTAGCTTTGCATGTGGTGCTGAAGACAACTGTGACGAGCTAGTACAACCTGTCTCTCATTCCGTCCTGGTGGAGTTGTGCACACTTCGACACGTCTACATGTACAGACAACCTCGCTCACTAGCCTCGTTGGAATTGCGCTATGAATAATTATCAGCAGATGTGGTGACGCGGGTTCAAAGCTGCCAGGTAAATATAAATAACGGCACAATGGCACTGACGCAGGTTAGACGATTCAGTTGGTGCAGTGTTAAATGAAAACCAGACTGCATGGCAGTTTGCTTAAAAAGCTTCATACACTAAAACAGACAACTCTCTCTCCGCCCCCCCCCCTCTCCTCTCTCTCACACACACACACACACGCACACGCACACACACACAGAGTGTGGGATGGATCTTGGCGGAGGGGGAGTGGGGTGAGGCGGTGTTGGAGATGGGGGATGAGGGGAAGCAGGGGTAGGGGTTTGCAGCTTTTCAGATTCAGAATTAGTCACTCTACCCTTTGTACACAATGCAAATACCCTTCCCCACAAGTACACCAAAACAGATACACTGAAAACCACTAGAATTAATTACGGCATAATTAAGTTAAAGTTCTGTTGTTAAGAACAGAGAGAGAACAAGGCAAATCAGATTCATTCAGTGAATCGAAGTCCGCTACTGAAAGTAGAAAAATCCAAATAAACAAAACCAAAAGTTAAACAATCTGGTATAAACTGTACATGCATTAGTGGTAAGGCAAGATATATAGGCGGGACAGAGACAGTCAGGTTAAACACAACTTGCATATCATTACCGTTTTCAACCAATGAGAGCTACTGGAATACTCCTAGAGGGGAAAAAAGAATCAGACAAATGCGATGTAACAAAAAGAGAATGTCAAGTCAAAACAGGTCGAGGCAAAGTCGCATTCAGGTGACTAGTCTGCATACAGCAGAACCACACCAGCAAAGCTGGTGGAAGGAAATCTCGACACTGGAAATATATGTAGAAAGTGAGGCTGTTTACACTACAACCCTGGTTCAACCCCGAGTTTACCTCGACTCGGGTTGGACTCGGGTAGGACTCGGGTAGGACTCGGGTCAATAGCGTTTACACTGCATTCTCTGCAAGTCTAACCCTGACAATGACGTAGAAAAACTTACGTCATGCCCGCCGTCACGCCTTGACGAAAGCATCATATCATGACGCTAGCTGCATATTTAGATCTGAAGTGCGAGTTGGCCCTGGACCCGAGTTCAACCCTAGTCCGTAGCAGTGTTAAACCCGGGTCGCTTTTAACCCGGGTTGGTTATATGTAAACGCACTAACCCAGGTTCAACCCAGTGAAATTGGCAAGTGTAAACAGCCTCAATATTTGGACCCTCCCCCCCAAAAAAAATAAAAAAATAAATAAATAAATAAATAAATAAAAAAATAAATAAAAAAATAAAAAATAAAAATTAATCAAATATTAACTAGTCCCTGTTTTTGCCTGCATATGCTATACTGACAACCTCCCTTTGTAAGGAAGTGTTCAATTCTGGTGTGACGTGTGTACTTCTCTTGACGCATGCTCCCTGCATAAGCATGCAAATTAGCACAAATCTGAACACATCAAGAACTGATACATGCTTCCATGTTCCGCTCGGAAATCCAAAATGCACATCTGTGGCATCCAAACAGGAGAGTTTCACTTGAGAGAACAACAAACACTGATCAACTTCTGTTCAACTTTGAAAGAAGATGACACGCCAAGTGGACAGAACAAAATGCTTGCAAATGCACATGCTAACATTTTAATTTTCAAGAGATCACATTGGAAAAAGATGGATGCAGTTCCGGGGGCTTCATATACTTGAGAACTAGAATAGGACAAAATTTAATGTCATAGCTGACTGTAAAAGTATCTAGGCATGGCAGGGCTTAACATGGTCCCTGATCCAAAATAAGAAAATGGAAATGTTCAGTGCTTTGGGAATGTTCAGCCCACCAAATTTGAAAAATAAATGCAATTCTAAATTCCGAAATTTAAATAGCTGAGCTGACCCTTCGCACCACTTGATTGTAATGTGTTTAT
>JACVVK020000382.1:140000-232500 GCA_018292915.2 Batillaria attramentaria
TCATACGCTCGGAAAGCCTTTCTGTAATACACACAAACCGAAAGGACATAGTTAAATAGCTGAGTGCTGAGAATCTGACGCAGAACCTGACGAGGGCATGTCTGGCGCCAGTGTGTACCAATTATTGACTGAATGCTGGTAGCGCCCTGCAGCCGCCGACATGGGGCTCCATCAATTCTATCCAATTAAATATGAATAATCACATCAGTGGTAGTCCAGATAGAGACGTGCGTGTGTGTGGGGGGGGGGGGGGGAGAGAACATGCATGCAAGAAAAGGAAGTTGTGTGTGTGTGCGTGCGTGCGTGTGCGTGTGTGTGTGTGTGTGTGTGTGTGTGTGTGTGTGTGTGTGTGAGTGAGAGAGAGAGAGAGAGAGAGAGAGATAAAGAGAGAGACTGACTTTATTTTCAAGGATGAAAATCTAGGTACAGCGTCCTCTCTTCTGTCTTGACCTTGCTACATTCTAGTAATTTCTACTACTACAACTAATATTTCTATTGCTACACACACTCACACACACACACACACACACACACACACACACACACACACACTCTCTCTCTCTCTCTCTCCTCCCATATTTTTTACATCAAATTGATGGTAAACAATGAAAACGTTAAAAGCAAGTATTAGTGGAGAGAGAGAGAGAGAGAGAGAGAGAGAGAGAGAGAGAGAGAGAGAGAGAGAGATTATTATTCAAGTTATTTTGGTTGCTTTTTCAAGCACGTGCAATGGTCTATATTTACAGCAACACTATTTGTGAACTAAACCTAAAGGACAATAACAGGCATACGGCATAAGTGACACGTCATCGTGTTTGACGTAAATGGCATAACTGAAACTGAATCCTATACTCAATACGTCACGCTGGTGTTTTGAAAGACATGAAAGTGGATGCAAAACTTATCGGCGTGCAGGCAAAAATTGCGTAGCTGATATTAACCACCGCTCTTAATAACTCGCAGAGGTATTTTAAAAGAAGGTTCCTGTCAGATGTATCAGTTTGCAGGCAGCATATAATCGAATCGTGACAAAATCTCTTTAACCATCCCACCATCCAGGTATATGCCTAGCATGATTAATCAATAACCTCTATTGGAGACAGCTGAATGTTCTGAAGCTAAAATTCCTTATCTCTTGAAACTCATACGGGATGAACACGCCTACGCAAACGGCCCGCCTGATTTGGGCGAGATTGAAAACGACCGTATTACTTCCCAGGGCGAGTTCGTGTACATCATTTGAAGCTCCTTTTCTGGGCATTCGATCCGATCGAGCGTCTTGCAACACTGTCTGCTAACTTTTTATCGCTCCTGCCCTGTGAAATATCTTGAGTGGGTCCCATCTCACGTAAATCAGCAGTGCTCTCACTGTCGGCCTGGGCAGCTGCCCACCACTCACTGACGGTACTGCAGGGTCACGTGATTATCCACTGTGTCTCTACACAGTGAGGCAGAGTTAGTGTGAGTATGAAGTGACGCACGCGCCGACATACGCACGTGTGTGTGTGTGTGTGTGTGTGTGTGTGTGTGTGTGTGTGTGTGTGTGTGTGTTTTCACGCGCAAGTCCTTTATTTTGTATTGGGGGAGCCGAGACAGCCGAATGGTAGAGTGCTGGATTCTCAATGCTCAGCCGGTTGCGTCGTGAGTTCGAATCCCGACCGACCGCCAAATATTAACTTGTGCTGATCTTTTTCTCTTTGCCCCGTCCGTCCGGCTTTGATATCACCCTTACGTGGTGGAAAAGGACGTTCAACTCCCAACCACCCACCCACTCTTTATCTCTTGAATGACAGCAGCACTATATAAAAACCATTCAATTCTTCTTTTTCTCTCATTCAATCGACCTCTCACTCCACAAGACTGCCAACTCTTCAAACATTACAGTCACGTGCCTATTCCCCCCTGTGTATACGTTTACAACATCATTTCCCGTCGGCCCAAACAGCACTACGATAACTGGTGGAACTCGATGGTGAGGTCTGGCACAACTTGTGCACGTGCCAAATGAAACAGCCACTCAACCACAGAGCTAGAGAGACGATAGTAGTTCTGAGCCCATGTAGCTCTGTTCCCCGAACACGGACCGGCGGCCGGTGGGACCCCTGGGTCCTCTGACCGTAGTGCAACGTTAGCGACCAGCGCCCAATGCCGCCTCATTGCCCATTCCCTTCAATTAACCATCTACTGATTGTCTTTACCCGCGTCGACCTTGTAGTCATCCCACTGGGAGTACCGGTTAGATGACCGCCGACTAAGCCACTTACAGACTTTCGTAAGACCAATTAGACACTTACATGTGTACTATGGGGCGGTCGGTCGTCTAGTGATTAAGACACTTCGCCACCAATGCAAGAGGTCAGGTTCGAGTCTCGAGTCTCGTACGTGGCATCGTTCATTCGGGCCGATCGTCGGGGGTTCTCGCCGGGTACTCCGGCTTCCTCTCCCCCTCACGGCTTTGGAAATATTCAGCTCATAAAATCTGAAATGCCATTCTAAATTCCGAGACTTAAACAGCTGAGCGGACCCTTCGCACCACGTGATTGAAATGTGTTCACGTCCAGTGTGTGAGAGAATGCGTGTGATTCACGTGAGCATGCGTGCTGGGTTCACCTCCCGGCGCTTTGAGCCAATTCAAGAAACTGGGTAAAGCGCCCACAAAATATACGGTTATTATTATTAGTTATTATTAACGATGGCTCCCCCCCCCCCCCGGGGAGCCGGGATGGTCGAATGGTAGAGCGTTGGACTTCTAATGCTTGGGTCGTGAGTTCGATCCCGGCTGGGGCCAAATATTTGTGCTGGCTTTTTCATCGTTGCCCCGTCTTTGATATCACCCTATGTGGTGGAAAAGGACGTTAAACCCCCAAACACCCACTTACCCCCCCCTCCCCCCCCCTTTTCTAGTCGACCTGGGGTTTGTTGCTTATTATGTATGATTGGGAAAATGTTTGGCCGATGGCCGTGCGCTGAGAGCTTTTAATACATTCTAGTTTGTCTCCCAGCCAGGGGATGGAGGACTACTGTTTTCAGTTCGGGAACGGTATTCTTTCTATCTGGCTGTGTATCTGTCAGTCCACAAACCACTTCAGGATGGAGGACTTTCCGTTGCTGACTCGAGGAGCCGGGACTGGCGAACTGTAAAAAGCGTTGGACTTCCAATGCTCGGGCCGTGAGTTCGAATCCCGGCTGGGGCCAAATCTTTTCGCTGGCCTCTTTCTCGTTTAGTTGCCCCGTCTTTGACATCACCCATACGTGATGGAAAAAGACGTTTAACTAAAAAAACAAAAAACAAAAAACAACAACAACAACAACAACAACAACAACAACCACCCGTTGCTGAGTCGACTGATGGTTCCTAGTATCGTCAACACTGACACTATGAGTATGACATAGTTTTGGTGATACAGTAGGCGGATTTCAAATCAAGTACTAACGAACCGGGACTACTGACTGAACTGAACGACGGAAACCACAGAAGGGGCTTCTTCCGCGTCAGTTGCGGGCGGTGAGGCTCGCGAATCTCCATCCTCTTTCAAAGGTTGGTAGATGGTACTGTTGTATGTGTATATGTACAGAACTACTATGCATTCATCCTTCGACACCCACAGTGTCCAGATTAGATTCCCTCTTGCAGAACTAAGTCATTCGGTCAGCGTTCCTTCTGTTAACAACAGGCCCCTTTTACTTGGAATCAGCTCCCTGTTTCAACCAGAAACAGCGCAAACAAAGAATCAGTCATTCAAGTCCCGCCTGAAAACACATCTCAGTCTTTACCTCCCAGTAGCTGTGAAAAGCATTCCGCTGGCCGCTCTGTGTGTGTGTGTGTGTGTGTGTGTGTGTGTGTGTGTGTGTGTGTGTGTGTGTGTGTGTGTGTGTGTGTGTGTGTGCTGGTATACGTGGGGGTGGAGGATGTGTGATCCTGGGGGTGGGGGGTGGTCTGAGTTATTGTCAGTTTATATGTTTTTATCTGTTTCGCCCGTGTTGCGTTCGTTTTATCTGTCTTTTATCTGTTTTTGTGTTCATATCAATAAATATATTTTATGTAAAATGCCTCGAGCGTAGATAAGTTTGAATATTCTATCACCATCATCATCATCATCATCATCATCATCATCATTACTTTAGTCATTTGCCTTGTTACTGGCGATTCTGAAACTGATCCGCGTAGCGCGTCGCCCAAAATAACGACGGTGTAGTAGTAACAACAATAATAATGATAATAAGCACAACATCATATTTAGTAACTTGATCACCTAACCTAATATCATCTCTAGCTCTCGTATCACTTGTTTCTGTTGCAAATGAACAACTGCACAAACACAACTGAACAAGACCTGGTTGTAGGGCAGAGGCTGTTTTTGTGTGGATACGGAGTTTTCGTGCCTGACTGAACAGCTCTGTCGCGACCAACGCCTTGAGGAGAAGACATTAGTTGCAACTAACCAACCAAGCCATCATCCTCTCCAGGAGGCAATATATGTACTGTCTGGTTCGGATTCCTGACTGCCAAGATGAATTCTGCTAAATCGATGGCTCTTAAATGTCAATTGCCTTGTTAATGGAAATGAAAAGCGACGTCATACTTTTTAACAGCGTCTGCAGAATGTCTGGATACAGGCTGGTGTCTGTGTTGCTGTCTGTTGGCAGATGAGGTGAGGATATTAAATGAAATCTGACGTTCGAGACAAGTGTATGATAAAACCTGAAAATTCGTAACATGTTTCTGATATCCACGAGGTTCACACTTCAAACCCTTGATTATGTTGTGATACCAACATCTAGGAGGGGGAAACACACACACACACACACACACACACACACACACACACACACACACACACACACACACACACACACACACACACAACTTCGTTTCCTCGAAAGGGGGAAACAGAAAAGCATGATACAACTCATGTTTCAGCCCGAAAACCCCACCTCTAACCTAAGGTAATCTGCGTGCAGTCCCCAACCCGTACTGTGTGCCCGAGAGCACGTGACTTTTCGGGCTGAACTGTAGACTAATTAGCCTGAGCCAGACGCCCTGCCGCCAAGGGTGGGTGGGTGGGTGTTTTGGAGTCCAACGTCTTTTTCCACCACGTACGGGTGATATAAAAGACGGGGAAACGAGAAAAAGGCCAGCACAAGTATATGGCCTCAGCCGGGATTCGAACTCACGACTCGAGCACTGAAAGTTCAACACTCTACCACTCGGCTATCCCGGATGCCTGCCCTGCCGCCAAAGAATCATTTGCCCGAAAAAAAAAAGAAAAAAAAAAAGAAGAAGAAAGGCTCAAGGTATCAAACATCATCTACATACATGGTGTGTGTTATTGCCTGAGGCCTATACCTGGGTCAACATGAACAGAAACTGCAGACGAGGAGAGCCAGGAAATTTTCCGAGTGCCCAAAGGCTGCAACGACGGGGGGAAAAAAATCAAATTATTTAGCCTGCATCACGTGGCTTAAGCACAGAATCACCATGACGCCGTCTGTCGAAACTTTCGGGCTCATCCACACAGACACATTTAGGAACACAAACCAGAGATTATGGTATTCTTACCAGTCTTTGCTGAAACTGACTGAACAAGAGAGATTTTTTTTAACCCGTTCCAAACAAAGACAAAATCTTCAGAGCTTAAACGTCCCTTAAACTGACAACTTCCGTTTGACATGAAAAGACAACAAGAAAAGAACAAGCTCTATCCGACCGTCTTGTCTATCGATTTTCGGCCGTCACGGAAAAAGACTTAAAAACATAACGAATAAAACAACGGCAAAAGAAACTGGACACTCATTTCCGGATGAGGGGATAAGCTGGCGGGCTTCTAGAGGACAGACATAAAATGTTAAAAAAAAAGAATAAATTAAGCGTCTTTCTATGGCTTTCTCCAGGATGCAGAATTTTCTTAACAGTCTACAAAATAAGCCAGAGCCCATTTCCCCCTCAGAACTTCTTCAAAACCTCTCCTTACCAAAGCACACAGGTAAGGTAGAGCAGTGCGCTATATATCAAATCCTCTTCCTCCTCATCATCATCGCCATCATCATCATCATCGCCATCAAGGGGAGCCGGGGTGGTCGAATGGTAGAGCGTTGGACTTCTAATGCTTGGGTCGTGAGTTCGATCCCGGCTGGGGCCAAATATTTGTGCTGGCTTTTTCATCGTTGCCCCGTCTTTGATATCACCCTATGTGGTGGAAAAGGACGCTAATCCCCCAAACACCACCCACCCACCCATCGCCATCAAGGCACATCCACTACTCTGCTCGTGGAGCCGGGATGGTTGAATGTTAGAGCGTTGGACTTTCACTGCTCAGGTCGTGAGTTCGAATCCCGGCTGGGGCCAGATATTTGTGCTGGCGTATTTTCTCGTTGCCCCGTCTTTGATATCACCCATACATGGCGGAAAAGGACGTTAAACTCCGAAACACCCACCCCCAAGGCTCTGCTCCCCGGCTGGGGCCAAATATTTGTGCCTGCCTCTTTCTCGTTGAAATCACGCATATGTGGTGGGAAAGGACGTTAAGCCCCCAAACACACACCCACCCTGTCCTTGGTAGATACACATACCCTCGGCGCTGAGGGAAATAGGTTCGCACACTCAAGCACGTGCATGCGGCGACCAACAACAGTCTCTCCTCAGCCTCCCTCCCTGTCCTCATTTCCCCTCATCAAGGCTGCCGCCCCTGTTCAAGTTTCTGCAACGGAAGCCCAATGTCCGGCAGCGCCTCAGGAAGTGTGACTTTAGAAGCCTCCGGAGGTCCCCGGGGAAATATGGCGACGCCCGTAATGTGCTGGGCGATCTGCATAGCCAGGAGGTGCCGGTCAGTCGCTTCGTTGGCGGCCAGACTCTTTCATCTCTCTACAGTTCAAGACGCCTCACACATTGACATAATGAAGATTTGATTCTCTCTCTCTCTCTCTCTTAGCCACGAATTAGTCTTTGCTGCTTGCGCGGCGGTAAGCCCTAACTCTCTCTCTCTCTCTCAGAGAGTGTGTGTGTGTGTGTGTGTGTGTGTGTGTGTGTGTGTGTGTGTGTGTGTGTGTGTGTGTGTGTGTGTGTGTGTGTGTGTGGAGAGAGAGAGAGAGAGAGAGAGAGAGAGAGAGAGAGAGAGAGAGAGAGAGAGAGAGAGACTTTATTGTTCAAGGATGAAAAATTAGGTATATATTGTCCTTTCTTCTATTTTGTCCTTGCTACATTCTGCTACTAAAACTACTATTACTACTGCTACACACGCTCTCTCTCTCTCGGTTCTCTCTCTCTCTCTCTCTCAGCGTGTGTGTGTGTGTGTGTGTGTTGTGTGTGTGTGTGTGTGTGTGTGTGTGTGTGTGTGTGTGTGTGTGTGTGTGTGTGTGTGAGAGAGAGAGAGAGAGAGAGAGAGCGTGTGTAGCAGTAGTAATAGTAGTTTTAGTAGCAGAATGTAGCAAGGACAAAATAGAAGAAAGGACAATGTACCTAATTTTTCATCCTTGAACAAAAAAGTATCACTCTCTCTTTCTCTCTCTCTCTCTCTCTCTCTCTGTGCTAGCTTTCCTTCATCACTTCAATCTGATGCCCCATAACTTTCAATCTGGAAAATCGACGTGCATCCACGCCGGACTATGTGGCTGAAATGATTGACAAACAAATCCACTCAGCAATTTTCCTGCAGCAGTGCAGAAAAGCAATGATTTTTTTTTTCATGGTCAATAAACAGTAACACGAGGTGTTCAAGTCAAAATGCACGCGGGCGTTTCCGGTGCTACCCCGCTCAAGTCACATTAAGCTACACAAAACAGAAACGAATTTCAAAGAAAATGCTATGCATTCCTATTAAACATACCCTAAAAATGCTGTAAAATTCACCCCCAAAATTACACAAATCCAGCAGCCAAAGACTCATGTGCAGGGTAAATTCAAACAAATTCCAATATTCCACTTTTTTGCAATGCTAGCAGCGACCACCTATCCCCTCATTCCTCTGTCGTCTGCTAGCTCGTGTGCCAGCCGCGCATGAATACAAATAGTCCACAGGCCAAGCTTATTTTTTCACTGTTTTCACTATTACCTGGCATCAAACTAATATACAAAGCCAACAAACACTCCCTGATAGCCACTGTTTACTCTGCACACAAATTTAAAAAGGGGCAAAAATTTTGTACTATATTACGCGTAATGCCCCGGAAGCTATTGTAGTGGTCATTTATCAACCCGACAACGGCTATACAAGCTCCACGACACTAATAGCTTCCGGGGGCATGTACGCTAAATTTTTTCCTCTTTTTAAATTTGTGTGCAGAATTAAAAAAAAAAATGGGACTTTTTGTTGGCTTTGTTAATAAGTTTCATGCCAGGTAATAGTAAAATTAGGGAAAAATAAGCCTGGCTTGTGGACTATTTGTATTCATGCGCGGCTGGCACAAGAGATTTGTGTGATTTTGGGGGGTGCATTTTAAAGCACTTCTAGCGTGTCATGAGCAGCGTTATGTTTTAATAGAACTATGTAGCATTTTCTTTGAAACCCGTTTCACTGCCCCCCCAAAAAAACAACGGAATAACTTGATGGAATTTGTTGAAATTTACTCTACACATGAGTCTTTGGCTGCTGGATTATGTCATTTTCGTGGTGAATTTTAAAGCATTTCTCGGGCATCATAAGCGACGTTATGTTTATTAGGAATATACAGCGTTTTCTTGAAATTTGCATGGGTGTCCTGTAGCCTTTGACTAAAGCGTTCCTACAATGCAAACACGTGTGTGTGTGTGTGTGTGTGTGTGTGTGTGTGTGTGTGTGTGTGTGTGTGTGTGTGTGTGTGTGTGTGTGTGAGAGAGAGAGAGAGAGAGAGAGAGAGAGAGAGCATATTTCCAACACACTGCGTCTGCGTGACAGCAATTATCGTCGAAATGCATGTAGCGGAGTAGCTTCAGACACACTCCCGTCTATTTTGACTACACACCGTGAGTAAAGCCAGCCACAAGCCGGCCGGAACTGGCCGAATCCCTACGACCAAGCTTTCGCCCTACAAAACACAACCACGGGCATATGTATTCCACAGATCAGATGCAAGCAGTTATCCAGCAAACGGAACCATCGCGCGACAAATGACCCCCCATTTCCCCGACACTTAAAACAGGACCATAGCACGCCTGGTGGTGGGATAAAGCTGTGATCAGATCAAGCGTTTGTGGGGCTCGGCTGGTTCTGATGGAGAGCCAGTGTTATGCGCGTGGATCACCTCACCACGCCACAGGAGCCCCCCCCCCCCCCGCCCCCCATTCCTGCATGTAATTACGGCACAGACCAGCACGAACTTGTTCGGGCCCACCCTGATAATGGTGGTTTTCCGGATAGCTCATTGGTATCAAGGACCGGCACAGGAACAATTTCGGATCAGACGTGATAGAATGGGGTTTTCTAGATAGCTCAGTGGTTGCAAGGACCAGCACATGAATTAATGATTTCGTGTCCATCCTGATAGATGAGGGTTCCCAGTCAGCTCACTGGTAGCGGAAAGGACCAAAACATGGACTATTGACTTCGTGCCCATTCTGATAGATGGGGGTTCCTAGTCAGCTCGCTGGTAGCGGAAAGGACCAAAAAACATGGACTATTGACTTCGTGCCCATCCTGATAGATGGGGGTTTCTAGTCAGCTCAGTGGAAGGGGCTGAAGATCAGAACTTGAACTACCGATTTCGGGTCCATCCTGATGGATGCTGGTTTCCAGTCAGCTCAGTGGTAACAAGGACCCTATGTCTGGATCCGCCTGATTGGTTGAGCAACATAGGGTCCGGCAGTCGGAACAGTTTATATGCGTTGGTATCTCCTTTCGAAGGGAGTGGGTTCCAATCCTGACCAAAAGGTGAGAACCTCTTCACACCCTATCTAAAATCTGCTTCGTGGTGTATGTGTGTGTGTGTGGAAGAGGGGAGGGGGGGGGGTGGCAACACCACGACAACCATCCCGTTCAACACTGAGGATCTACAGAAGTGTGTGTGTGTGTGTGTGTGTGTGTGTGTGTGTGTGTGTGTGTGTGTGTGTGTGTGTGTGTGTGTGTGTGTGTGTGTGTGTGTGTGTGTGTGTTCCTGACTCTGCAGCAGTATTTCAGCAGCCTCGTTTCCGAACTGACAAGACGCCTATCCGCACGCTTTCAAGTAACTGTACATTTAATATAGGATTTATCCTGATCGATACAGTTTCTCAGTTCCTATACAGCTGCGTCCGCCTGGCCAGCCCACAGGTTTCCGGGTCTTCCTGTGCTTAAATCAAATGACGGATTGCCCGTGACAGCCCCAAAAAGTCCACGCTAAGCTGCTACTGCCATTCGGCTGTCAAGACCGATGCAGCACTACAGCCCCTGGATCTGCTGTGCACATGTTAAAGCATGTTTAGGTGTCGTTCCTACTTAGGTGTGCGCACGTCTTTTGGTTTACTTCCGCCGATCAAAGCCACGAAAATGCGAATCACAAAAAACACTTCAATTAAAAACAAAGAAGCGCGGTTTTAACGACGGGGAATTTTTGTTTGTTTGTTTTAAAGAGTATTTGAACGTGCTCTGCAGCTGTTGAACCCTGTTTAAGTGTCGTCGCCGTTTCGGTACGCGCATGTCTTTCGCTTAACTTCCGGCGATCAAAGCGAGGAAAAGACGAATAAATAAAAAAATGCGCTCAATTAAAAGTAAAGAAAGTAAGTAAAAAAAAAAAAAAAAAAAAACAGACGACGGTTTGTTGTTTAACGTAGACTTCTTTGTCTTTTCCATACGAGCAACCTGGCCTTCAGTACAACGATGAAGCGACTGGGCAAGTAAGTGTTAATGTCTGTATTCTGTGTAATGGCCGCAGGTTTCATGCATTATGCATGTACCTCCTTTTTCCCATGCCCTTTGAGAGTTGGATTAATCTCACTTGGCTTGAAACAGGGACAAAAGCTCAAAGCGATAAAGGTTCTTTCTTGAAAGGACAAAGCAAGACATGTGCGTATGTTCCAGGGCCCGTATGTAAAAGTCCAGGTTAATTTAATCCACGGCTAACCCAGACTAGGACAAAAACCCAAAAGCAAAATTAAATTTAAAAAAAGGAAACGAAGAAAGGAAGAAAAAAAAATCTTTTTATAACGGCTCAGGTACCTTTCCTGGAATGGGCCCGCTTCCTGAATTAAAAAAAAAAAAAAAAAAAAAAACATGTAACCGTAGAGCTAGTTTTGTTCGTGGTTAGACTCTAACCCGGGGCTAAAAGCCCTAACCTCGACTATCACATACGGGCCCTGAATTGCTGCATTCCTAAAGGGCGCGTACCCAGTAGCCGAGGACACGCAGACTCTGCCGTTGGTCTCCAGTGAGTGACGGCCTATGGGGACAGTGTCCGTCTGTCAGAACGCCAGGCGATCATCAGCAGACCAGTAGCGATGGTCCCCTATTTCCGTCAGCTCTGCTGGTGATGGCAGCTGCCAATTTCCCGCACGCTACAATACGTCCTACCCCGCTCTTACTTCGTTCTTGGGTCTCTGGCACCTTGGGATAACCCCACCGCTCACTGATAAAAGGACTTAAATGCTTATTAAGTCTGTGGCGCGTAGGCCTTTTTACCAAACGACCGCAGACCTACACACTGTGATGTATGAGTCGCTGTATGATAATCTGCGGTAATTTCAGGCAGAAAATGTGTTTACTGAAAGTGAAACGACAGTAAATATCAGGTCATGAAATAACTTCAATAGCAATGTGTTACTGATTTGCAGGTAGGTAGGTAGATAGGTGTTTGGGGGTTTAACGTCCTTTTCCACAACATACGGGTGATGCCAAAGACGGGGCAACGATGAAAAAGCCAGCACAAATAGTTGGCCCCCGCCGGGGATCGAACTCTCGACCCGAGCACTGGAGCTCCAACGCTCTCCCATTCGGCCACCCCGGCTCCTCCTACTGATTTGCAGAGTCTATACAGGTTGTAGTAAACGAACCAGCAGACCATCAACTACCATCTCCAGGGCCCGTATGTAAAAGTCGAGGTTAATTAAACCCCCGGCTACGGGCCTATCCCAGACTAGGACAAAAGAAACCCAAAAGCAAAATTAAATTAAAAAGGGAACGAAGAAAGGAAGAAAAAAAAAATCCTATAACGGCTTAGGCACCTTGCTGGAATGTGCCCGCTTCTTGATTTAAAACACGCACGCACACACACACACACACACACACACACACACACACACACACACACACACACACACACACACACACACACACAGAGAGAGAGAGAGAGAGAGAGAGAGAGAATTTAACCCTAGAGCTAGTTTAGTTCGAGGTTAGACTCTAACCCAGGGCTAAAAGCCCTAACCTCGACCATTACATACGGGCCCTGATGAACCACACGCGCACTAAGCAATACCATCACAACCATGCATCCAGTGCTACACTACACAGAACCACCGGCGCCCACTCTAAAAGTCTGACGGACGCTGGCAGACACAACACGGCTACTGATCCCCCGCTCATCAAAGTGGGATCAATGCAAACCCACCAGCTCTGTGTAGCCAGCTGGGGACGTGAGGCCAGGATTCGGTTTACTCGCCTAATTCGCCAGAAGGGAACCGAACACCACTAGCATGCGCTCCTCCAGATTGTCACGAACGGGAGTAGGCCTATACGTCATCTCTTTAAATAGACAGACGCCGACAGTGCGCAGGGCCTCAGGGGAGGTGATGGCGCAGAGAATCTTCGGGTTTTTAGCTACGAGGAACGAACGTGACATTATAAGACAGATCATGTCCTGCAATAGTCCCGGTTATCTGTGCCGGTCGTTGGTGGGCACGAACTAGTCCTGGGTCCGTATGTAATAGTGGAGGTTAGGGCTTTTAACCCTGCGATGGAGTCTAACCTCGAACGAAACTAGCTCTAGGGTTACATTTTCTGTTGTTTATTGTTTTAAATCAGGAAGCGGGCCCATTCCAGGAAGGTGCCTGAGCCGTTATAGAAGGATGTTTTCTTCCTTTCTTTGCTTCCTTTTTTTTTAAAATTTAATTTTGCTACTCTCACACGTCTTTTTCCTGTCAAATATCTAGTTTTCAAAAATACAAATACTGTCAGTGTTCTCTTCGATTCGAAGGCATTGCTGATTGGGGAGAGGGAGGGCGAGGGGAACTGATATTTTCGAAAGTTATCTCCCTTACGCGAAGATCTAAGTTTGAACACTGGGCTTTTTATGATACAGTCATGCACTGGGCGGTCGCATACGGCCACAGAATGACAAATATGGATGAATTCCCCTGTGCGAGCCCAAACGATATGGGTTGTGGGAAAACACCACTGATACTCTCTCCTCAACTTTCACAAACTGGGGTCTGATTCCGCTGTTCACAGGTCCAGTAAAAATACTGATTACAGCCGGCATACAACAAAAGCGTGAGTCGTCGCCGCAAGCAATCACTCCTGATCCGTAAACCACCCCTCCCCTGACAATTCCTTTTCCCTCCTGCATCGCTATCAGTAGACATAATGAGGCAGACAATGGTGATTTATACACAGGGCTGGTTCCGTCTGGGAGTGGAAACCAATTCACTCCGACAGAGCTATTGTTCTAACGTCACCTGGTGTCTCGATCTGCGGCCCAAAGATCACGGCCCTAGCGTAACATGAAGGTGCGTGCTCGTGTACTGACGAAAGGTTTGAATAAATCGGAGGTGGATCTATCAGATGTCTAGTGGTTCAATGACCTGATGTAGATGGTTAGGGTTAACATTTTGGCTAGCTGAATCTCATGAGTGAAAATGCGAGTGCGCGCGCGCGCGCGCGCACACACACACACACACACACACACACACACACACACACACACACACACACACACACACACACACACACACACACACACACACACGACGAAGGGGGGGGGGGTAAAGACAATTGCCTCCACCCCTTCTACTTCTCTGCTGACCACAGCCTGTGTAAATTCGGTTATTTTATTTATTTATTTATTTATTTATTATTATTATTATTTTTTTTTTTGGGGGGGGGGGACTAGGCAGTCACACACACACACACACACACACACAAACACACACACACACGACGAGGGTGGGAGGAGGCGGGCAAAGACAATTGCCTCCACCCCTCCCACTTCTCTTCTGACCACAGCCTTTGTAAACCAGAGTTGTTGGTTTTTTTTTTTTTTTTGGGGGGGGGGGGAGAGGGGGAAGGGGGGGGGGGCTGGGCAGTCACACACACACACACACACACACACACACACACACACACACACACACACACAGCACCTGTAGCACGCTCACGGACAAAATACCATCATTACGGAACCTGCTGATTGACGCCACGAACAAAACAAGCACTCCTGCGCGTGTGCGCAAATCAGAATCAGGGAGTCCGCGCGATGACGTCCAAAATGTCAAGAGACAAACAGGGCAGATTAAAGCCTTCCTGCATCAGGAGCACTATACGCGCAATGGTCTGTTGCCAATCTGACTCTTTGTGCATCCACACATGTGACAAGATTGCGAGAAAATCGATACCCATCCCTTCAGGACCCGCTAAGGACAAGCGGAACCGGTCCAAAAAGACATTGCAGCATGCTCCTCCCTTCAGTCTTCATTCTTCCCGTTTTCCCCTTGGGGCTCTTTGTGATTGTTTCATTCTGCTTCGCGGGACAAACGCCGTATGAAGGCTTGCAGTTGCATGGGGCTAAGTAATCAACAGATGACAAAACAACGATCGACGTAACCCACAGTCTAACGTATCAACATGAAAGGAAGCGAAACTGACTGCAAGTGGGTGTAAACAATTAGAACCCAAAATAAAAACAACAACAACAACAACCAAAAAAAACCCCAAACAACAACAACAACAAAAGAAGGAAAAATTACAAACACGTCTTTGACAAGATACATTTCACAGTTCACTCGTTGGCGTTTCGGCATTGTGTCTTCATTAGGACACCCCCCCCCCTCCCCCCCCCCCAAATATCAGCATGGCAAAATTCGAGTAATGTAACTCTGTTCTCTGCTTCCAACCGAGGACAAATCCTCAGTCTAGCATTACGATACAGATCTATGCGACAGAATAAAGGGTCATGTAACTCTATTTTCTGCATTTACCGGTAGCCGAAGTAGGTATGTAGGCTGGTCGGTTGGTGTTAAAACGTCCATTTTC
Source organism: Batillaria attramentaria (assembly GCA_018292915.2). Lineage (NCBI taxonomy): Eukaryota > Metazoa > Mollusca > Gastropoda > Batillariidae > Batillaria > Batillaria attramentaria. Next base: position 155,132 of record JACVVK020000382.1, read on the forward strand.
CACCAATGTGCTGTCAAAGCCGGGGCAAGGACGCAAGAAGCTAGCGCAAATTTTGTCTAACAGCCGAGATTCGAACTCTGGATCTACGACCTGACAGTCCGACGCTTTCCTAGCTCGGCCACCCTGACTGCCCGATGACGCACTCACACCCTGACACGACAATATTAATGTCGCACAATTCGAGCAATGCATGGTATGGTAGGGTAGGGTAGACTTCTCCTCGGCGCACATATCCATCTCTTCTGAAATGCTCATGGCGCCGCAGGGCTGATAGACGAAGCAGTGAAAGCCTGCTGCCGCTAAGCGCTACTTTATGCGCAAACCCTCACCATTCTATTCACTCTGGTGCGTGCGACAGTATTTCTGTTTTCCGCGCCACCGGCCACAGCCTACGCTTCTTTGAAAGATGAAGGTGGGATCAGTAGCGTGCACGCTTGGTATTTGTGCGTGCGTGTGCACATGAGGGTGGCACAGGCACCGTAAACAATTCTGCGCGTGATTTTGACTCTATTTCAAAATGACAAAATCCATCCAATCTCCTGCCCTCCAGGGATTCGAACCGGGCAGCTCAGGATCCGAAGTCGGATACCTGAACCACTAGACCAGATCCAATTCTGCTGTACTTCTGATTTCAACAATTTCAACACACTCCAACACCACAACATCAATGTGACAGAGTACACAGAAATGTAACTGTTTCCTGAAGCCTCTTATTAGTTCTAGCCCAGGCTAGCCCACACACTAACATCACAATATCAATACGACAGGATAGGAATAATAACACTCTGTTATCTGCACCTTCCACCTGCAAGTTCTACGGGAGACCACAGACCAACTTTACAATGCCAACGAGACAGGGTGTAATGCAGGTCTGTTCCCTGAAAGCAACCTGTCTAGCACCGTTTCCATCGGTGGGGATGTGGCGTTTTTCTGCTTCTAGCATAGGCCACAGCCACAGCCAAACATCGCACAATATTAATGTGACAGCCGAGCGTAATGCAGCTCTATTCCCTGCCTTCTGCCCCAGGGTAAACGTTCAAGAACCGTGTTCGTGTGACGCAGTATGTTTTGTTTTGTTTGATTGTTTTTTGTTTTGTTTTTTGTCTTGGTTTTGTTTCTTGATGTGTTTAGGGGAGCCGGGATGGCCGAATGGTAGAACGTTGGACTCTCAATGCTCGGGTCGTGAGTTCGAATCCCGCCGGCTGGGGCCAAATATTTGTGCTGGCCTTTTTTCTCGTTGCCCCGTCTTTCATATCACCCTTATGTGGTGGAAAAGGACGTTAAACTCCCAAACACCCACTCTTGATGTGTTTGTTTGTTGTTGTATTTCTTTTATTATTGTTGTTTGGGAAGGGGGTGGGGTGGGGGGTGGGGGTGGGGGGTCTTTTTATTTTTTTCCCCTTGCTTTTGGCCGAGGACAAAACACAGACTAACATATCTATCAATGTGTCAGAAAATAATGCGGCTCTGTGGCCTGCCCTCTGGCCGAGGCTAACCGGTCCAGAAACGATTTCATCTCCCATGCAATATTGCGGACGACGGTGAAATTGTAGTCAGGAGACGGAAGGCACGAATGACAGCCAGATGAAGATGGATCCATCCAATTATTTCAAAGACCTTGAGAAGCCAGGCGAGCCCTTCTTCGGCAGCAAGAAAGATGGTTCCTCCTCGGCCGGCACTCGACTATTCCGCTTGGGAAATCCCTTGACAAAAAACGATCCAAGCTGCTCTTGCGGCTAAGCCGCGCTCTATTTGTTTGAAGGGGGGCGTGCTGTTGGTTCTGTGGCGTTGTCGGTAAACCTTAGCTCTTCAAATGTCAGGGGGGTGAGAATAAACATCGACAAAAAAAAATGTCAATAGTTTGTCAAAACGGTGTAGTTAATCGCTAGCGAAATCCTGCTTGTTTTTCCGACGACACGCGTGTACGCACGCGCGCTCGCGCGCACACACACAAACACACACACTCTCTCTCTCTCTCTCACACACACACACACACACACACACACACACACACACACACTGACACACACACACACCGGCACACTGACACACACACACACACACACACACACACACACACACACACACACACACCACATCACATCACATCACATCACATCACATCACATCAGAGAGAGAGAGAGAGAGAGCCCATGGAGTGCTCACAGAGATCGATATTGTGGTGCCATTGTTTTATGAATATGTTCGTGGCATTGACTGTGGCACGTAGGCTGGCGGTTCGCCGCTAGACTGATTTATTGACATGCAGTCGGAGCGTGCATTAGCGTGGCCCAAATAAAACACACGACCGGTGGAGGCAAATTCCGCAACAGAGAAGGCTGGGCCCATACACATGCCACCCTGGTGTCGTGCAAAACGAGAACATGGTTCGGAAAAAATGGCCCTGATGGCACTGTCCCTTATTGGGTAAAACCATTAGAGGCCAGCTTGGGCGTGATTTAAGGAAGCTGGTGTTGCATTTAAATACGAAAAGGGAGTTTTTCGATGAATGTTGGGGGCGGGCGGGGGGGGGGGGAGGAACCAACGAAAGTTCGAGTCGAGCAAAATTAAAATCATTCGAGTTACACAACATAAACAAGAAACAGATTTATGCAAGCAAACCAAGCATTCGCGTTATGCAAAACAAGAATTCGCGTTAAGCAAAATAAGAATTCGCGTTAAGCAAAACAAGAATTTGCGTTATACAAACTATAGTAAGGGAGCTATGTAAGCAGGGGACCATCTGGACTGGAGTAGCAAGACTAGCCCAGAACAGAGTGCGATGGCGAAGGGTCGTCGATGGCCTATGCTCCACGTGGAGCCAAGGGCCTAAGTAAGTAAGTAAGTAAGTAAGTAAGTAAGTAAACTATAGTAAGGACTCGAGTCATGCAAAATGAAACAATTCGACTTTAGAGAGAAAAAAAAACCCAAATAAACTACAAACAAACAAATAACAAGTTCAGTGAAACGATCCAAGTTAGCTTTAAAATCGTGAACAGTTTATTCCTGGAGCCGAGGGTCTTATGCATGTGAATCGAACAAAACCCTACGCGCGTAAAATCAATATTCCAGTCCCAGAATCCACTTTGACGATGATAACTCAGGCAGCAGCAGTCAAGGTCAACTGAAGCTGATACTGCCAGGGACCTGACTGATACGCCCCATCCTGGTGAACACACTAGTATTGCACCAAACAATCTCCTGAAAAAAACAAAAGGAATCCACTTCCCCCAAACCCCCCGGAAGAATCAATACACACCACTGACTGAAACACGCGGTGAAACATACGGTACTGGCATTACATCTCTTGTATCTCAATGCTGAGAAATTCCCCCCTACCCCCCCCCCCATCCCCTCCCTACACACTCCTATGGGTGGAGCGAATCGTAATTAATACAGCGCTTTCTTTTCTTTCCTCTGTACATGAATGATCTGCACGTGCTGTCCGGGCCATTCCGCGGCCGCTGTCGTATGGAGTGGAGTTTTAGCATTTTTTAGAATTTGGCACCGAAAACAAGTCTGCGAGTGAATGTGACTTGATGTGGCAAGATAAAAAACAAAACAACAACAACAAGCAAACAAACAGACCGCGCCTAACCACGAGGCTAAATCCCCTCAAAATTTCTGACGTCATATGGCGCGTGACCTTGTGAAGATGACGTAACCGTGACGCAAGGTTGGCTAACTCTGATCTGTCAATAACCTTTGTTGCAGTGGTTCTACTGAAACCAACTCCCACTGAACGCGTGGACTTTTTTTTGCGTGACGTTTCCGGTAGAGCTTCCAAATCCAAACTCTCGTCCACCGTTGCCTGCAGTCGAGTTTGTGGCCATTAATCCCCGCCAGTCATCGCACGCTCCATCACCAAGGCTGGAATTACCGATTCTGACCACGCATCCATACAGCTGAGATCCTCCAATCACGGGAAGAGTAGCCTGTGATCAACCAATCAGGGGCCGTCATCAGCGCTAGAATTACCCACTCTGATTGATCGCCATACACCGCTGATCGTCCAATCATGCGAGGAGTACCCTATGATCGACCAATCGCGACCCAATCACCAGCGCTTTGTTATCCCGTTTGATAGGTTGTCTGTACCAAGTGTACAGTACATATTCGCTGTACGACAGGCCGCATCACTTCGTGTGACAGACGGAAGGCAAACAACTTAAAATCTGTTTCCAATCTTACTTTGAACAACGAGTATGCCTTAAATAGGGTAGGGGAGCCGGCGTGGCCGAATGGTAGAGCATTGCACATCTGATGCTCGGGGTCGTGAGTTCGTATCCCGGCTGGGGCCAAATATTTGTGCAGGCTTTTTCATCGTTGCCCCGTCTTTGATATCACCCGTATGTGGTGGAAGAGGACGTTAAACTCCAAAACACCCACCCAACCACCCTAAAATAGGGTTTAACGTCTTTTTCCCACCAAAGACAGGTGATATCAAAGACAGGCCGGACAACAAGAAAATAGGAGGGTGGGTGTTTAGGACTTTAACGTCCTTTTCCACCACGTAAGGGTGATATCAAAGACGGGAGTGTGCATTCATGTATGGCCGGGGAAGATACGAACTCACTCTGAGCTGTCAGAGCGTTGTGATTAACTGTAACATACGTCACAAATACGACACCGACAGATTCCTGAGGGATGGGGAGTGGGGTGGACGCAGAGAATTGAATTGAATTGAATTGAACAGAAGTGTACAAAAAGTAAGACATTTTCTGCCACTCAAAATCTTCCCATTCAGTTCGCGTCCTTGTACCCATCTTATTTGAAGTAGCCGGCAACACCAGAAATAGAGTGTATATTTCCAGTCTCCCCCCCACTCGAAACCTGCGAAACATGCTATCCTAACACAGCGCGTGTGCAGATACAGCTCACGACAGAAACCAGACCGGTTTGTTGAAAGGAAGGCGGTAACCACAACGAAGAAAGCGTAACACACAAAACACAGATCTGCCAAAACATGCCGCGACTCCATGCTGTCTGCGCTGAGTAGAGATGTAACGGAAAAAAGATTCGTTGAACAAAAACAGTTGGCTCGCCGCACGCCGCAAAACGCTTCTTCGGGGTAACTAGGTAAACACTTGAGAGGCAATCAAGGTAGGGGGAATCGTGCTTGGGGAAACATTACTGGGTTGGGGTGGGAGTTAAAATAAAAATCATCCGGCTTCCCTGTAGCAAAAAGAAGTCTAAGGAAAAAAGGCGTTTAAAGAGGTATGCTGACACCGACGGGTCTGTCTTTGATCTCAGACATAACAAGTCTGGATATATTGACGCAGACATTGACGCATATACTGACGCAAGTGTGTGTGTGTGTGTGTGTGTGTGTGTGTGTGTGTGTGTGTGTGTGTGTGTGTGTGTGTGTGTGTGTGTGTGTGTGTGTGTGTCCTTAGCTAGATCGCACTCCACAGATGATATCTGCTCCATGGCTCCATTCCGACTCGGGATGATTCTTCTTTCCTGTTCCAAGCCAGTCATCAAAGCATCATCCTTCATGCTAAACATCACGATTAATATCACAGTTATTCATCACCATCCACATTGTTTTTGCATTATTCTGCTAAAGAGACCATTTGCAAAGACCAGGGAGAGTTATAAAGATGGGACAAAGTCGTGGGTCACCGACCTCCAATGTTACAGCAAATCAGTCTCACCACAACGTGAATTATCACTTTGGAAAGCAAAAGGACACTAGCAAAAAAGAGCCAATAAGCTGCTTGGTATGTCTTGCCCTATATTATTCCAACTGTATCATTGTGTGTATGTGTGTGTGTGTGTGTGTGTGTGTGTGTGTGTGTGTGTGTGTGTGTGTGTGTGTGTGTGTGCGCGCGCGCGTCACCAGAGCTTCCTTTTCTGATATCGTTTATATAACACTTAAGATCAAGACAGCCTAACTAACCATCATCCTGCTCGCTATAATTATGAGAAGACTTGCTAAAAAGAACAAGCCACTGCACACCGGTAGGAGCCACTTCAAGCCACTATTCCGCAAGGCGTGGGCCTTCCCTGCTAGGCACGAGATCGCTGCAGATTGCATAGTAGTGGCTTGAAATGGCTCCAAGTGATTTGAAGATTTCAAGTAAAACTGCAATTTTTGCCGGCATGGGCTTTTAAGAGATAATGAAAGTAAACGTATGGAGATTTGTGGAAAGTCTGCTCTGTGGCCACTACCATGCTCCTGTCGTGAAATCCACGACGACCAAATACCACCAATGTTCAAGCTTTTAAGTTCCCCGATCGCGAAACGCTAGCAAAAAGCAGCCTTCAAAAAAAGACCAGAAGAAGAGGTCATATTCCCTGAGTGCACTCGCGGCGTACAAGGGTAAGTGGGCAGGGGCGCCCTCGCACCAGACCATCCCATACAGCCATCTGTTACCATCATCCCTTCACATACGTTTCCCCAGGAGGCTGGGCAGACATCTCGTATCTTCCACGCGGAGTATATGGGGGTCATGACTAGACTCTGAGGACACAGCAACCTCCACCCGGTCCGAGTCGTGTGGCTTTTGTGCTGAATACGTACATGAACACGTAGCCGCGTACGGCTTCCATCCCTCATTACCAAAGCTGGATAAATCTGATAAAAAACGTTACAGCCGGTGTTGGTCGGCTATACTGTGTGTGTGTGTGTGTGTGTGTGTGTGTGTGTGTGTGTGTGTGTGTGTGTGTGTGTGTGTGTGTTTGTCGTGTGTGTGTGTGTGTGTGTGTGTGTGTGTGTGTGTGTGTGTGTGTGTGTGTGTGTGTGTGTTTGTCGGTGTGTGTGTGTGTGTGTGTGTGTGTGTGTGTGTGTGTGTGTGTGTGTGTGTGTTTGTCGGTGTGTGTGTGTGTGTGTGTGTGTGTGTGTGTGTGTGTGTGTGTGTGTGTGTGTGTGTGTGTGTGTGTGTGTGTGTGTGTGTGTGTGTGTGTGTGTGCGCGCGCGCCAGTGTACCGTGTGTGTGTGTGTGTGTGTGTGTGTGTGTGTGTGTGTGTGTGTGTGTGTGTGTGTGTGTGTGTGTGTGTGTGTGTGTGTGCAGACAGACAGACAGACAGAGGCAAATCACGGACCTTTCGGCAACAAAAATTGCAGCCCATACCGACGTCGTGAGGGGAAAAAGTCTGTTCGATTTCCAGAATAAGAGGTGGGAATGAGGAACATTATGACCCTCTACGCGAAGGCTGATCATAGTGAGGCTATGACCTCCTGCTGTGGACTGATTGATACTGTCTGGATGTTACGCCCCCACCCCCCCCCTCTCTCTCTCTCTCTCTCTCTCTCTCTCTCTCTCACACACACACACACACACACACCACTGCTATCTCCATCACACTTCTCTGATCAATTTTCATCACCCAAGGCGAGACTGACCCTGTGAGGCAGAAAGCAAGAGGGGCACAGCCCCGGGGGGCAGGGATGTTGAGACCGGGGTGAGAGGGGCGCCTCACTAGAACTGCCTCTGTTTTACACTGGGAACAGTCAACAACACAAGGCAAGAATCGATTCCTCCCAAAATGGATGGCGGAAAAATAGGGTGACTCGGGTCGCGGGCCTGCAAATGGTTGTCAGAGAGAGAGAGAGAGTAGGACTTGGCGGCATTACGTGAAACTGGGTGCAGCAACGCGAGGGCCGGAAGGGTGTGTGTGTGTGTGTGTGTGTGTGTGTGTGTGAGAGAGAGAGAGAGAGAGAGAGAGAGAGAGTCCTTCCGTAGTTCAGTGGCAGGTACGTCATAGTGCGGGGACGTGAACAATGCTGACTAGGAAGAGAAGTTCGTTGTATGTATTACAAGTGATGATTTTATTTGTAAATATTCTAAAGTTATCACGATATGCTTGAATAATCGGATTGTGTGTGTGTGTGTGTGTGTGTGTGTGTGTGTGTGTGTGTGTGTGTGTGTGTGTGTGTGTGTGTGTGTGTGTACGAGTTTTGGAGGGGGGGGGGGAGAAAGAGAAAGAGGGGTAGATTGGAACACGTGTGCACAGAAACCGACTGTGGCCAAAAGTGAACATATCAACAAATCGTTGTAAATACTTCTTTGCTGAAGACCATAGGCTAGACAACAGCCTTGCTACGTAACTATCAATGTCAGCTGCCTCCGTCACAAGTTTAACGCGCGAAGGAATCCATTTATCTCTGAGCCAACATCAAACAGCGACGTACTACAAACCAGCTCGACAAATGCACCCGCTCTGCCTCCGTGAACCCTCATCAGCGTCAATCAGACGACACCGCCACTGACCCTTTCTGTTTTTCACCGAAGGAGAGTTCCACGATTGATCTGTCCTTCCTTCCTGGCCATCAGAGCGCCACACCCCCTTTTCTCTCCTTTGCTAACGCCAAGAACTCAGCGTCCAACCTACGTTCCGGACGCATGGTGTATAGCCGGGGCTAGAAGTGGCAGCCTGTTCTACGATAATTCCTGTCCTGGTCGGCTACGATCTGGCCCAGACAAAATAGGCCGCCCCGGACCGAAACAGTCTGAGCGCGTGTCTCCCTGCTCCCAGTCTGCCAGGCGGAAAAGCAATTTGTTGTGCGGCTTCGCTGAAAATGTCCAACAACCGTATCACACGATGCGCCGAGACAAATGTCGTGCTGGAGTACTCTCAGGTCAAAGAAGTCTAAATTAGGAAATTCCGAACCCGTTCTTTAAAGTTACTACATGCCAGCTGGCGGTGGGGGGGGGGGGGAGGGGGGGTAAATACTCCACTTTCCAAGCTCAGACTCTGTATGGAAGTGAAATGGTGACCCGTTTGGACATGGCGACTTTGGTTATCTTTCTTTTGTGGATAACTCTGCGGCATCCAATACTGAAGAAATTAGGCTTTATCAAGCTGTATGAAGCTGAAGCCGGGAGCACGATTTTCACGTCCTACTTTTCTTCCGCTCCGATCGCCGCTACTCAGCTATAAATAGAAACAAGCCTAGGTGCCCTAACCGGCTAACGGCACAAAGCCTGCTCGGATCGTCCCCTGACCCAAACACGAGCGTAGGGTGTTGAGTAAAATGACACAGGGTGGGATGGGTGTGGAGGAGTTGAATTTCCTTTTGCACACATCGGGGTTTTATCAAAGACGAGGCAATGAGGAAAAAGCTCCCAGTCAGGATTCGAACCCACGACCCGAACACTGAAAGTCCAATGCTCCACCGCTCACCTGTCCCGGATGCCCAAAACACTATCAAGGGCGCTGACTTGCCAAGCAATTTTCTTCCATGCTGTTATTTGCAGCTGAGACGAGCACAGGGTTATTTTAACACACAACCCCAACTTCAGTTCAGGAACATAAACCCTTCAGCGTTATACTGTACAGACTAAGAAAATGTCTGTCCTGATTTACAAGCAGAATGGCCGCCAGTAGCTGTGTTCGCGAAAAGCGTAGAGCTGGAATCAGATCATGCAGCGCTTCCTATCAAACATGTCTGTAACCGGGGATTTCACATTTTCTTTTTAAGTTCTAAAGAGTTCTTGTTCTCTGGCCTAAACGCTCAAGACAAAATAAGCTGACAAAGACATGACCGATGAGTGGCAAATCCGTAAGACAATGTTACTGGCATGATATATGGGCGTCCCCCTTTTCGACTTTTCCGATGAGGAATAGGAACCTTGCTGCTCAGTCTCTGGTTCTGCTGAATGTAATTGGAATTGCGGGACAGCATTTCTCATTCAGAAACAAACGTCTCTCTCTCTCTCTCTCTCTCTCTCTCTCTCACACACACACACACACACACACACACACACACACACACACACACACACACACACACACAGAGGGAGACTTTGGTTTTATTTAACAACGGTATACGATGTTGGTTACAATAACCATATTTCGAACTTGCCGTTCAACACTAAACTTGAGCTACAAACACGATGGTAGCAAAAAAGTACACAGAGAGAGAGAGAGAGAAAGAGAGAGAGAGAGAGCCAAGAGAGAGAGAGAGAGAGAGAGAGAGAGAGAGAGAGCCTATCTCTGATCCCTGAAAAAAAATCCATATCTATAGATCTTGGCTTCACCAGCTATTACTGTCTAAAGACATCATCCTCTAAAAACCCGTATTGAAGAAATGGGAGCAGAACTACTTAATTACGGCTGCTATGGCGGTATTGATCTTGTCGTTTGTCGCATTTTCATGACCGGTTGCCTTGACCCAGATCATCAACAAAAAGAAGCCGCACACGAAATGCCAGAACATCTGGAGCAGTCTGATGCCAGTTCGGATCAGCCTTCCAGCGTTGCCACCAACCTGCTCTCCTTTCGTCCACACCTGAACTGGACAGCGCATCCTGACAACAGACCTCTCTCCCGGAGCCAGCATTTTGTTATTCAGCCAGCCGGAAGTGCGTCAAAAACTAGGCCAGGCGCTCGGTTTCACAAAACTCTGTACCATCGGGTTTCACTACGCGTACCCTCTGCACTGGCCCGAAATCGGCTAGTCGAGACCTGCGTCCAGACAAGTGATACCAAAGAAGGAAAAAAAAAAAAAAAAAAAAACCCGGTGACAAGGAAAGTGGACAGTTCTGAACAACTTCGCGCGCCCCGAGTGGGACTCGCACCCCTGACCTCTCGCACTGGTGACAAGTCTCTTAACCACTAGACCACCGACCGCCCCTTGTCTGCATGTGTATTGTGAGGCGCCCAGAGCTTCAGCAGGAGGTTGGGCGCCAGAAAAATCCTCATTATTATTATTATTATTATCTGTGCATGTGTGTCAGTGGTGTGAAGCTAGACATCACCCAAACAACTCAGAACGATCTGTCAGCCTAAAACTCTTGACATGAGGGCCTTTACGGAGAGGAACATTTCTCTCTGTGACAGATTTTGCACAGACAGAGCCATTTCCTCAACTCTAAGCTTAGTGTTTCAATGGTTGCAGGAAATGGCCTTTGAAGTCCTGGGAATCAAAGCAAATGCTACGTCAACCATTTTGACCGTGAGCAAATCCGAAGACTCGACTTCGCTCTCCAGAAGATCGACCAACACTTTGGAAAGTACGCATCACCCCAGACCAATTTCAATCTGCCGTGAATCAGTGCCGACGAATCAACATAAGTAATCGCAGACTGGTCTTTCCTCCACCGGTGTTACGCTCCACAGCTAATCATTGACAACGGCTAGACACACAAGCAACTTCTAACGTCACAAGAGGGGGAGGGGAAGGGGGGGGGGCGTTGTAAGGTGCCATCTTTGCTTCGGTAACCTCCGGATTTGCTGGTTGGTTGGTAACGTCCATGGAAATGTCAAAGAAAGTAAATGCTAACCCTAGGCAAGTTTATTAAAAACAGCGCAGTGGAATAAGACTCGTATTCATCGCAAATAGCCATTGTCTCTCTAGTGTTTTGTTAACCGGCGCCTGAATGTGTGCACTTTGTGTCAGTGTTACTGTATTCTGTATACGTTTGGGGTTTTTGTTGTTGTTGTTTTGTTTGTTTTTTGTGGGTTTTTTTGTTTTATACCTTGTCCTTTGTACAGTTCTGGTTTCCTATATTCCGAGTGTTCACGTTCGCGCCGATCTTCTGAATTTCCTCCACACCCCAGAAGGGGCTGAAGGAATAAACTACTTTGACTTACACCCTTTTCCACCACATTCGGTTAATAATATCGGTCGGTGGTCTAGTCGTTAAGACTTCGTCGATGGTGCGGGTGGTCGGGTTCGAGCCCCACCCGAGGAAAAGGGTTGTTCCTTCTCGTATGGGGCACAGTTCATCCGGGCCGGTCGTCGGGGATTCTCTCCGGGTACTCCGGCTTGCAACCCCCCCCCCTCCCCCCACTTCACCTCTGTTTTTGGACATGTTCAACACAAAATCCAATAATAAATGTAATGCTAACTTCCGAACTTACATTGCCGAGCTGACCCTTCGCACCACGTGATTGTGATATGATCATGTCCAGTGTGTGAGAGTATGCGTGTGATTCACTTGAGCGTGCGTGTTGAGTTCAGTTCGCGGCGCTTTACGCCAATTCAAAAAAACGGAGTAAAGCGCCTACAAAAAACACAATTATTATTATTATTATTGTTGTTGTTGTTGTCGTTGTTGCTGTTGTTGTTGTTGTTGTTGCTGTTGTGGGGAGCCGGGGTGGCCGAATGGTAGAACGCTGGACTTCCAGTTCTCGGGTCTTGAGTTCGTACCCCGGCTGGGGCCAAATATTTGTGCTGGCTTTTTCATCGTTGCCCCGACTTTGATATTACCCTGTGGTGGAAAAGGACGTTAAACCCACAAACACCCACCCACCCTCCCCTGGTAACGTCAGGGTAAAATATGCTAGCAAACATACATTTTTCAAAGCTACCGACCATGTTCTAATATTTTGCCCTTTTCAAAGCTGTCATGTCCCACGAACATGTAATACGCTGATAAGGCTGCAACGAAGGTCATTTTCCTGCATTTTTTTTTCCCAGTGAGCTTGAAATTTGCTACTGTTAAAGCACAAAGCATTGTTGACTCTGACCAGACTTGTGATGGTGATGAGAAGTTTCGTTTTCGTTATTATTGTTATGTGGAGACTATCATCATCAGCTGTTGTGCACTCCAAGCACGACAAGCGCCAGGCTCAGGCAACAGAAATCAAATCCTCCACAGCCGGAATGTGGCTGAACATGTGGCAGGGTTTATTTGGGGGGTTTTTTGGTTGTTGTTGTTGTTGTTGTTTTTTAGAAAACTGTCACACTATTTTTTGGGGGGGTTAACTGTCACATACGCAACCCTCTCGTCAAAAATAAAATAAATAAATAAAAGCGGCAAGACACAACTCGTGAAAAGTACCTCTGGAGTGTGTGACTGCCCATTCCATCTCAAACAGCCTTTCAACGAGGTGGTTTAGGAGAAAGCCACAATTACCCCCCCCCCAACACACACACACACACACACACACACACACACACACACACACACACACACACACACACACACATCGTACAACTCCCCCCCAAAAAGAACGCATCCGCATAGTGTGCACGTAAGGTGTCCATGACGCAGATTTCTTTACGTCACTGCGTGCGTTAAAATATGTATTGTCCGGAGAAACATCAGTCTTGCTTTTTAATCCATGAAACATGCTGCTGCGCGCAGCGAAATCTGCCCCATCCCATCCCATAAAGACGACACTGGGAGTGTTGAACAGCGCATGAACGTCAACGACAAAAACCTTAAAATCGGTCGACCAACTGTTATTGTTGTTTTTTGATGTCGTAACTGTCAGTCTATGTGGTCACGTTTTGTGCAGAGATAAACAGCCTGGTTGAACGTTGGTTGCTAGGGAGTTTAACGTCTTTTTCCCACCACACACGCATGATATCAAAGGCGGAGCAACGAGCAAAAAGCCAGGAAGAACATTTGGCTCCGAGATTCGAACTACTCCACTATCCCTGTTCCCCTAAGAGGAAAACACACCTAAGTACGTGTACAGAGTGGTACGAGATGTGACTCTCGTCTTTTCTGACTTCGTCTCTTGACAAGGAATATGAGCCATCTGACACAGCAGAAGAAACGACCCACCTCTTGCATGTTTTTCAAAGCGCATTAGTCGCGCTGCAGTCAGCCTTTTCTGCACATTGTCTATTTATACTTCAGCCTGCGTCATCAAACTTTGAGAAAAAAGACACAAATGAACCAGGGGGTTTCCGGCAGCCGGCAGCAGGAGCGTCTCTCCGTCTCACGCTCAGCGGTTATAACAAAAGGCAAGTTCTGGAAACGAAGGAGGGAAAAACAGGTTCCTAACAACAACAAAAAACCATCCGGGAGCTGAAGGAATAAATTAATTGCTTTGTATGTCGGAAGAAAGCTGAAGGAAGGATGTGTGTGTGTGTGTGTGTGTGTGTGTGTGTGTGTGTGTGTGTGTGTTTTCTTCCAGAGTAGAATGCACAAAGCTGCAACCACACTATCTCTCTCTCCGCCCTACACAAGAAGAAAATACTGACCCCCGCTCCCCCCCCCCCCAAAAAAAAAAAAAAAAAAAACAAACAACAACAACAAAACCAAAAAAAACAAAACAAACAAAAACAAAACAACAACAAACTAACAACCATAAAACCCACAAAAAACGTACACACACACACACACACACACACACACACACACACACACACACACACACACAAAACAAAAACAACACACCCCCAAAAAAACAAACAAACAAACAAAGCGCCTACGGGCGATGCAACTGAGTCGCACTTCGATCCTTTCACCATCTCACGATGGAACTGAAGGAAAGCATGAATTGCCTTGTTTGTCGCAAGACTACTAAAGATTGTTTATGTGCTGGAATACAATGCAAATCGCTAATACCAGCTCAAGCTTCAGACCAAAACATCGACTCGAACTTGAGTTGACCTGCCTGCTGTCCCCAAACCCATTGCTTAGCACCAGGGAGCAGGTGGTTCTCCGGGCTGAATTGTAGACTGAATACCAGACTTTTTCCTCCATCCTACGCAGAAATCCCTTGCATTACTGGAAGCCTTCTAGTTTCTGCGACCATGACCTCCACGTCAACCTGATAAATCTGAAACGGCAAGCCCCGCGCTTAATCAAAACTGTTCTACATAGACGTAAAATATATGAGGGCAGAGTTTGCAGCCAGTTGGCATCAGTGATCAAAGGAGACAATTAGCCATGAAAGTTACCCCGAGATAATGCAGCCCGAATTACAGAACTGAGGCAAAGGTTCAATCGTGCCATGCACGCAAACCTTTTATTTATTTTTTTTTCTTTCCCTTCTCTTACAGTGTTCAAGTCTGGACATGGGGACAAGTCGAGCACATGCGGGGTGGGAGTGGCGGGGTGGGGGCGAGTGGGCAGTAATATATGGTCAATGCAAACCCTAGGGATGTCATGGTTGGGGTGGAGTGCTCGAGACATGCAGATGATTCTTGTGTCTTATATGCATCTCTCTCTCTCTCTCTCTCTCTGGCGCTTTACTTAGTTAACTTACTTAGTTGTAGCCTAGCAAGGACAAGATGTAAAACAGGTCTGCGCACCTAATTTTTTATCCTTGTAAAATAAAGTTTCGTTCGTTGGTTCGTTCGCCCCCCCCCCCCCCCTCTTTCTCTCTCTCTCACTCTCAAATGCTCGGGGTCGTGAGTTCGAATCCCGGCTGGGGCCACATATTTGTGCTGGCCTTTTTCTCGTTGCGACGTCTTTGATATCACCCATACCTGGTGGAAAAGGACGTTCAACTCCAAAACACCCACCCCACCCCTCTCTCCCTCTGTGTGTGTGTGTGTGTGTGTGTGTGTGAAAAACGACAGATCACGTGCACAGAAACACGCTTCTACAGGTAATCACCAAGTCGGAGATTTCTTGAAGAATGGAAAACACCGAATGAACCCGAACTGAATGCACTTCTGGATACCGACACGTCCCCACATCGAATTGCTATTTCACATGGGTGTCATGCTCGGTAAACCGGACCCCCCACTGATTGGACTTGCGCGTTTGGTGACCGGGCACCGGGCTAATGGGGCAGAAGGGAAGGACAAGAACCGACCCGACAGCGGTGTCAGTCTTCATTTACCACCCCCCACTTGCTGCAGTCATCTGATATTTCTCTCGCCGGCCCCTTCCCGCCCTCGAAGATCAATACGACGTGTGATGGAGAATTCATGCTGAGGATTGCAAACCACCAAATGACGCGGCGTCATATTTGTTGGGACAGCATTGCAGTATTGAAAATTTGAAACCTCGACTGGTGGGGCACAACTAGCACTGAAACTAAGACCTTTGAAGGCGAACTGTTGTTTATGTTTGTTTGTTTGTATTATCTCTTTCGGGAAATTCGGGCTGCCTCCCCCGCGGGAAGCGCGTCGCCGTGATGCAGCGCCACCCAATACCTATCCTATATATATATTTTTTTTTACAATTTTGCTGGGGGATGAAAGCCGGATAACCCGGAGACAAATCCCCCATGAGCAGCCCGGCAGCCAGGAAACACCGGTATCACATATCACAAGCTCGACCTGCGATCGAACCCACGCTTCATCGCCGTGACATTGGTGACGGCCGTTCAGTAGCGCAGCGGCTAAATCCGACGCGCTACCTATTAGACCACCGCTCACTCCACTGATATTGAACATTCCTAATGTTTTTATATGCTTTATGTTCGTAACACCGCTGTGATGGAAAACAACCGCTTTAAAAGCTGTAAGTCTGTTTGTTGGATAAAAGGATGTTTCATTTGGCCATCGCGACCGCTCCCGTGACTTTGTGGATTCTAACATTCAAGAAATACGACTTTCTTTTGAGCCTCCGGTCCATTCCTGAACAGACTGGGACTCGACAAATCTTCTAAAATTAGCCACCAATCAGCGCGAGGATCGCAACTGAAACGGGGTTTGTACAAAGAGGACTAAGTAGTCTGAGTCAATGGACGCAGGACTGGTGGAATATAATATTACTGAGACCGTGGTTTGTTGGAGCACGACTGGCACTGATACCAAAGATCGCGATGAAAAATACACGGTGAGACTTTTAGCAAAGAACACACAGTATGGAAGATTCTTTGGTGACTGAAATGCAGTTGTGGTGGCAGCCATGAACCAAGGACTCCAAACAGATTCTCTCTCTCTCTCTCTCGATTAGCAGGAGAGATTGTAAGATAGGCAGACCATGCCTAAAAGTCTTTATCCTGAAATAAACGTTTCGGTCAGTCTCTCTCTCTCTCTCTCTCTTAGTCATCCACTTTTCTCTGTTCTTATTTTTTTATTTTTACTGTTAGTTAGACGATTATAGTACTTAGCAACGGCAGGTATGAAAATTGTCTCTAAACGTTAACTGCCTCTACCGTTGTAAAGTAAAGATTCATTGAATCATTTATTCTCTCTCTCTCTCTCTCTCTCTCTCTCTCTCTCTCTCTCTCTCTCTCTCTCTCTCTCTCTCTCTCTCTCTCTCTCTCTACGTGACGGAGTAAGACACAAATAGACCACGGTGATTCGATTTTTCAATAGAGAAGTAAGGACTGTTTGGAAACAGAATTGCAGTAAAATGTTTGAACTTCCAAAGAAAACTGGAAACAGCCGATAACGCCCAATTGAGTCAGATCCAACGACAGATACCAAATGTAACGTACACAATGACCTCGGCCTTCAAAAGAGCGAAATTGGCTGTTGTCAAGGAGAACAGTGAACGGCACTAAAAGCACACCAGACGTCTTGCCCGACAGTTATCTAGTATTGAATTTATTCCCTGCGTTGCGGAGACCTCGTGCGTGAGAAAGATCACGTCTTCTCGAAAACCCAGGACAACAGGCACTCCAGCTACCCTAGCAAAGCAGCGCTACCGTATCTGGAGAAAAGGGTTAAGTGATATGGATTTGACTGGCGCTCATGTCTGTTTTCTAGATGAAGGTAGAGTGTCTAAGCTCCGCTGCGAAAGGAAAACACACACCGGATCCACTGAACACTGGACTGAAGGCCCATCATTCGACATTTCTAGGCATCATCGCAGAAGACGATTTGTTGCTGTTGCTGTTGTTGTTGTTGTTGCCTTAGAACAGGCGAACAGCACAAACTGACCCTGCGTGCTGTGTTAATTTGGGGGACCACAGAGGTGAGTCAAAATTGACGGGCGTTTGTCCGGTGCCATGTCGCTGCTAAATTGTAGCAACGTCTTACAGCGGGCTCCCACGACATAGCACCGGGGTGTGTGTGTGTGTGTGTGTGTGTGTGTGTGTGTGTGTGTGTGTGTGGGTGTGTGTGTGTGTGTGGTGTGTGGTGTGTGTGTGTGTGTGTGTGTGGGTGTGTGGTGTGTGTGTATGTGTGTGTGTGTGTGTGTGTGTGTGTGTGTGTGTGTGTGTGTTCCGAAGAATAATAATAATAATAATAATGGGTATTTAAGGGACGCCCTCCCTCCCGCAGGAGCTCAGGGCGCCTTACAGTCAACACGCACTCACTCACACAGAAACGGAAACACACACAACATGCCTCCACACATACATTTAACTACAAACACATAATGTGCAGCGTCATACACGGCTCCCCCCGACACACACACACACACACACACACACACACACACACACACACACACACACACACACACACACACGACCAGCAAGACGATGGTGTGGCAACAGCTATTGGTTAGGGGCAGTGAAGAGGTGGGTTATCAGATTTTGCTTGAAGGATGGTTTTGTGTCTGCATATCTGATTGATGCTGTTGATTACGACGTATGAAACAGGATCTGATGGACTCATACATAGGCATGATGATAATATTAGCTATAAAGTATTAAAAAACAGCGAAAAGGCGAAATCTGCGCTGAAAACATCACAAATGACTTACACTGAAATAAAATCAACAATGGACAGACTGTTTTAACCTGGCAATAGGCACAAGCTGATTTCTGCCTTTTTAGCGAATAACGTTGCTAATCAATCAGTCAACGGTATTTGCAGCAAAACTATTGCTTTATGCAAACAAAACAGTTTCGCTAAGGCAGCCTGAACATGTGAATTGTCACTTCTCAACTGGCTTTAGTGTGTATTTGGTAATGCAGTCTCCAACGCTTTTCGTCGTTCACTTTTTATGGTTCCACTTTTGTAGACCCACTGCAGAGAAATGGATATTCGGAAAGTTGTGACCTAACACATTTTATTACAACCAGTGCCTTCTGTCTTTCCGTTTCTTCTCGGCGTGAGTAAAACCAGCCTAAATCGATAATTATA
The DNA here is from genome assembly GCA_018292915.2 of Batillaria attramentaria. NCBI lineage: Eukaryota > Metazoa > Mollusca > Gastropoda > Batillariidae > Batillaria > Batillaria attramentaria. The sequence goes on from JACVVK020000382.1 coordinate 173,760, forward strand.
TTCACATCGAGAAGCCCGACAAACCCTTTTCAAGGAATAAAAAGATTCCACAATAACACTTTGACGTCAATCACTGACGTCACTTTTTCCCCACTGTCTAATGACGGTTTTAGGAGTATACGCCAATTACTGAACAAGATTACATTAATTTTGACATCAAAGTCGCTAAAGCTTCTGCCAAGGTATATTTTAGGCTCATTTCGATACTTCTTTCCCTACTCCCCCCCCCCACCCCCTGCTTTTTCACCCAATCTTTCACTTATGTCGAGGTCATCAGCTATTTCATCCATGATATCTATGGTTGACAGAAAGTTAGGTCACAAGTTTCATTTCTATTTCCGATAAATATTAACTAAGTCATAGACTAACAGAAATATAATAATTTCCGAAAAGCTTTGGCGACAACATTACCAAATACGGAGTACACATGCATCCATAACTTCCTTTCTGTGTAAGGCTGCACGTGCACCTACGCGTATAACAAACAACAGGTGACGAGCCGATACTGTCAGCTCATGGGAGACCGACTGTTACACACGTCTCATTAGCCGACTCCACTCCTGACAATCAAAAGGGGCGAGCCCCCAGAATTCAGCCAATCGCGTGCCGCGGCTATAATGAGCACAACGCATGACATGGTCTGATAAACTTCGTTGCCAGACACTACAAAGAGAGAAGCGCGTGTCGTTCGATATGACTGAAACGTGGGGGGAAAAAAAGCACTAATGCGAATGATGTCATCTGTGGAAAAAGGCCATTAGGTCAATCACCCCATTTTTCCATAAATGACGTCATGGACGTACTGTGGTTTGCAAATACACGGCAGAGAAAAAGGGGTGGGGCTTTGGCCGTGGGGATTGCCGAGTGGAGTCGTCTACTAATGTCAAGAATATCACCGACCCGAGAGTTAGCATTCAGTCTCTGTTCGACTCGTGTTTCACATGCACACGTGTTAGTTACCATGGAAACGCAATTTCCGTCGCATTTCACGTATGAAATGAAATAAGAACATGCTGCTGAAGCTGACTAAACAAATAAATTATGCACATCATGAAAGTGAGCTGGAACCCAGAACAAACATAGTGTTATGTTGCACAACTGTGCGGGCTACATCAATATCATGTACAGATGTTAGTGCTTTTATTAAATGCTGCGCTGGTCATTGTCACAGTATTCTGAGGGGCAACGTATAGCGGGCATATACTGTCTCCGACCACAATGTATCTCTGGCAGCTTGTCCCAGATCACAGTATATCTACTATTCTGAAATCAAAGCTAGCTAATGCTAAGCTGAGGTAGATGTAGAATACTAAACCTTAACCCTTTTCCTTATCTAACCCTTTTGAGGGACAACGCATCACGGGCGCACAATATATCTCCACACCTGTCAATCGGGGTTAGGGAGTTAGCCCCAGGTTAGAGTCTAACCTCAAACTAAGCTAGCTCTAGGTGTTTTGTTGTTGTTGTTGTTGTTTTTAAATCAGAAAGCGGGTCCATCCCAGCAAGGTGCCTATGCCGTTATAGAAGGATTTTTGTCGTTCTTTCTTCGCTTCCTCTTTTATTTAATTTTGTTTTGGGGTTTCTTTTGTCCTAATTTGGGTTCGGCCCGTAGCCGTGAGATACATTAACCTGGAGATTTACATACGGCCCCTGAAATCAAAGCTAGCTAACCATAAACTGAAGTAGATGTAGATTCCTTACCCTAAACCTTAGCCCTTTTCCTCACCTAGCCCTACATCTCAAGTCTGGACTGAAAATAAACATACATAAAGCTAAAACAGTAAAGGAACTAAACCGAAAACTCCGCCTCAGCCGTGAGGTAGCGTGTGCACCGTGCCTAACTTGTGATGTACACAAAAAGCACGTGATTTTTCGGTTTAGTCCCAAGACTGTAATAGACGTCTGGAACAAAGTAACTCTGGAACATCGTGGGCGGCGACTGTGTACCTTGGATACATGGGGTCCAAGGATTACTATGACAGTGACCCTTTCAGCTTTTGTAATGGACTTCTTGTGCTGTTACTGTGCAAAGTGCTGATAAACAGGCGCATACATAGAGGCAGATACATACAGCAAACCTGTGCGCACGTGCGTTTTCGAATAGCACAGTAAACAACAACAACAACAACTTCAGACGTAGACGCCGCGTGTAGAGGTTTCTGTACATTTAGCGATTAGAACTTAACATTACTCGTACTGTAGACTATCTTACATCCATCCAGCCATTATGTCCGTCTGCTTCGATCGCATTCTCACCCCGCGGACATTGACAGAGTTGTCTGCCTTTACAACCATTAACGATTTTGTATTTGCTTGGTTATCCCGGAAAGACTGCTAAGACACATAAAAAGGTAATTTGTATGGATGCTCCCCAGACGTGACTTTCCCCTCGTCTGAGCCAGAGCTGTAGTAGTACGTTCCCAAGACTGTTAAAGAAGCAGTATTTAACTCATTTCCTACAAAGGAAGTTTGGGGTTCTGCACCAGTGGGCAATTTGACCTAGTGGGAGTGTTAATAATCATATTAATAATAATAATTAGTATTGTACAGGCGCTTTACGCAATTTCACGAATCGGCTCAAAGCGCCGCGAACTGAACCCACGCTCACGTGAATAACACGCAATCTCTCACACACTGGACATAAACACATTACAATCACGTGGTGCGAAGGGTCAGCTCAGCTATTTAAATTTCGGAATTTAGATTTACATTTATTTTTAAAATTTGGTGGGGTGAACATCTCCAAAGCAGAGGGGGAGGAAGCCGGAGTAACCGGAGAGAACCCCCGACGATCGGCCCGAATGAACGGTGCCACATACGAGAAGGAAAAATTCTTTGCCCCGACTGGGACTCAAACCCCTGACCTCTCGCATTGGTGACAAGTCCCTTAACCACTAGACCACCGACCGCCCTAGTGTTGCATTTTCATTATACTCGTGTTTGCTGCAGTAAGAGCCGTCAAGGAACTGTTCATCTTGCCTGATTTTCGCATACAGGGCCAAAACCGAAAAGGGGTTAAACACGTGGAATACTCGTGCGCGGTACGAAATACGTTAAAACACACACACACACACACACACACACACACACACACACACACACACACACACACACACACACACACACACACACAGAGCCAACCGGCTCAATGACATGATAAGGGTGAAGGCGATTTTTCACTGGTGGTTTCCTGGGTTTGAGCCTTGCTGTATTCAGAGAAGAACCGACCTGAAGGATTTTAACCCCATGGAAACATTAATTATTCAAACTACGTACCAGATTCGAGTTGACAGTGGTAGAAAATTGCCACATTCGAAGCTCTGAATGCTAAACGAAGTGATGTTAAAGCTCGTCACTGCGACTGATTTTATAAAGCTGCGGCTCTAACACTGAAAAAATCAGGGGGAAAAAAACAACAAAAAAAAACGACCTACTTTTCTTCCCCTGCGATCGCCGCTACTGCGCTATAAATAGAAACAATCATACGTGCCCTTACGGCCTAATCCGACCCGCACGCGGGCCTGAGGAGTTCTGACTGGAGAAAGAGAACACTTTCACGGGCACAATTTCCTTCAAGACAAATCCGCGAACATAATATTATTGTTTATTTTGATAAGCGACGACAGACTTCTACAGACGTTAGTGCTGTTTGCATACAAAGCGCGTGCATTGGTGTAAAAAGCAAAATGCATTAAGCTTTCAGAGAAATACAATGCAAAGAGCTTTTTATGTACGCTCTTTGTGCGATGTTAACGCCCATCGACCGACGATTTAGTAGGTAAGCACATTCCGACTCCAAAGCGCTGGAAGTCTGTGTTACTGCAATCAATGGCGTGTAAGATGGGTTTAATTAGCACAGGTATGCGTCCCTTCTTTGGCCAGTGAAAAGGGGCAAAATGCAGGTTCTAGCATATATATAAGATATACAGAAAATGTGTATTTTCTAGCATATACGCGTGTGTGTAAGCAGGGAATGGCAGAAAGGACAGATACAGTGAAATTCTGAATCTCGGCTTTTTACAAATTACCATCAGTTATAATAATAGTAAATACTATTACTTAATTAATCCCACTACTACTACTATTACATAGAAGGCATGACACAAAGTCGGAATTTACATTTTCTCATCAAGATGTTTGAGCAGAAAGGAAATGAACTATATGTTTTACACTGCATCTTCTTTGTTCTTGTCTGAACTAGACTGCCTTTTCCTCTTTAAAAGATATTTGAGACAGCCTTCTCCATTCTTCTCGAGGAATTTCAACCATACAGGGCTTGCCCGACCTATACAGATATAACAGTATTAAACCAAGAACATACAGCTACTGAGCTATTACAAATACAGTTTTGTGTCTGTACAATGTCGGCTTTCGATTAGGATTCCTAGTAGAAAATGAAAATCGGGTTACACAGGCCCCTGTACAAAAGCACCACTAGAGAAATACCAATGGGTTTAGCCACAGGGTGTTAGTTCTACTACACTACCAGCTACAGACACAACATATACCTCTCAAAAGCACGAAAGCGGCAGACTGGGGGGAGGGTTAAGCTCGGTTGACAGACATAATGTACAGTTTTTGCGCTCAGGCACATGTGCTGTATGCAAAAAACAAAAAAAAAAATCACACACGATACCTTCTGAATCTCTGCAGAAAAAATTCTCTGATAAGTCTAGACCTGAGAAACAAAAAAAGATAAGCAACAAAACACAAATGAGGAACAATCCACAAAATCATGCGCTTTCTACTATAAACGGAGTTCTAAAGGGCTTTGTCACGCCAGACCAACCAGAACTCAAACGTGGGTGTGATAATATTTTGTGAACCAATCAAATTCCTGATCTCATTATCTTATGTACAATGCAAGAACGTGATTGGCTCGCGCCCTTTTCGTCTCGGTCACTGATTGGTCGGTGTGAACCCCGTAAAATCTGACAAATCAAGTAAAGCTTCAAATCTTCCACTCCATGCACAAATTCAATTCATGGATGCCGTCATGCACAGCTCTATGGGAGAAACCATGCTATAAAACTCGCACACAAGTACGTTAAGTGTTCAATGATTATTCTGGATGTGGTTTTGTGGTGATATATTCTGAACAAGTGCGTGTCAGACAGTGAAAGATATAACATGATGTGCCGAGAATCTCAAAAGAGGCAAAATACCATAGAACACAAGATTCTGAACTTCAAAAACCGTGAGAAAATAAAAAGCTTGGTGCTGCGTGTATTTGCTTGACACAAAACAATGATGCTGCTTGTATGTGCTCAAAACGAAACAAAACAGTGATGCTCCGTGTATTTGTTTAAAACAAAAACAAAACAAAAATCAATGATGCTGTGTGTGCTTGCTTGAAACAAAACCAAACAATATCGAGTTGCGCTGCAGTGGACGACAGTGTGACTCTACTTGTATCGTTTCCACACGCACAAAAAACACTGCACGCATGCACTCAAGCTGTAGTGACGTACTTGTTGTGCGACCTTGTAACTTGAGCGAAACAAAATGCCTCTCATAAACACTGCAAATTCACTGCTTCTCTGACATTTACGATACCGTTAAAGATCGTGGGGGAACAAACGGGATCGCGAGGTGAGGACGGAGGCATGAGAAGAACGTGGGAGGGGGTGGTGGGAGTGGGGAGGGGGGGCGGGGGGAAGGGGGCAGGGGTGAGGGAAAGATCTGGTCACCCACCTCTGTCGCCAGTTCCTTCTGCTGCCTGACTGTCGTCGTTGCCGTTGGCGCCGTTCTTTAAGGCTGTCCTGAAATTTCTTCATCTTGACCCACTTTGCTCCCGCCGTGTCGTACGTGCACCACACAGAAATGACGCAGCAGAGCATCATGGTCCAGTTTACTATCATTATGGCTGCACACGACAATGAAAACAACGTGTTATGTGATGCTGCATCCGATCTGCTCTATAGGTATCACTGAAAGAAAATGTAAGTTTCATCGTGACAAGAGACGAAAGTGCAAAGACAGTTTTTAAAAAATGTACAGATCTGTTCGCACAAAACTTATTTTCTTTTCTATTTGCTGTTATTACGTTTAGCATTCACCATAATATCTTCAGACAGACAGACAGAGGGGGAAGGGGGGGGGGGCAGAAGCTGTTACACCAGAAACTGCATCAGTCAGTTCGAGGTCGAAGTCGCAGTTACAAATAGCTCAACACACACACACACAAACACACACACACACACAGTGACACACACGTACGTACAGTAACCTATGTTGTGTACAACAATGCACTCGGGAGGGGCACTCACACACACACACACACACACACACACACACACACACACACACACACACACACACACACATATGTATACACAACCAATATTGGTTGGCAAGTGTCAAATGACCGACGTTATATAACAATACACTAGAAAGGGGGCACCACTCTCCCACACAACAACTTTCCCGGTTCTACACATCGGTCGGTTCAATCGACCTCCCCACGTCACACACGACTTGCTAACCTCTTCCAAATCGGAAACCACTCAGGCCGCATTCCTACTGTGACGCATGCTGGTTGCGAGCAATAAATCAGCCTAACTATTTGGTTCGCCGGCTCGGTACAGAGAATCAGATCTCGTTCCCTCTTGAATTAGTCGCCATGACGGTGACTTATTAATATGGGACGCCCACCGTTTGTGGTGGTGGAACGGAGGTCCGAGCGGGAGGCAATGGGACTGCGTGATGGAGATTGGGGTCACTGTATAATCGGATCGTGTCCAGTCCCTGTTGGCTTCTCCTGCAGACCGGGGCAATTTCTAAGGACAATGAGGGGCCGGCTGGTGCTCTGTGTGTGTGTGTGTGTGTGTGTGTGTGTGTGTGTGTGTGTGTGTGTGTGTGTGTGTGTGTGTACCCCTCCCTAGTGCATTGTTATACATAACGTCGGTCACTGTGTGTGTGTGTGTGTGTGTGTGTGTGTGTGTGTGTGTCAGTGTGTGTGTGTGTGTGTGTGTGTGTGTGTGTGTGTGTGTGTGTGTGTGTGTGTGTGTGTGTGTGTGTGTGTGTTGTTGTTGTTGCTTGCTTGCTTGCTTGCTTGCTTGCTTGTGCGTGCGTGTGTCTGTTCGGTTGTTGTTGTTGTTGGTTGCTTGTCGCTTCTGAGTTGGATTTTTCCCTCGTTTTGTTTTCTGAGTTTTTACGGCCTAACAACATCGTTTCAGACTTGTTGGCGTGGGAGCATATATCAAACAACAACAACAACAATAAGAACAACAACAACAACAAATCGTACAGAAGATCTGAGCACATCAGGACCATTGATTCACCACACATGTAGGACGTTGTATACAAATGGAGCCAGCAGACATCAGAATTTTGGACAGATTCCAAACTACAGAACCATCATCCGTAACATCTCTCTCTCTCGCTCTCTCTCTCTCTCTCACACTCTCTCTCTCTCTTTTTTTTTTTTTTTTTTTTTTAGTTCGTTGTTGTGGTTTCCTCGTTTCTGTACTTTAAAAGAAAAAAAAAATTGTAGTACTATGTAATTTTAGTAGTGTTAGCAACGGCAGGTATGAAAACTGACACTTTTATGCGTCCATTACCTCAACCGTTATAAAATAAAGCTTTCATTTTCATTTCACTACATTTACACCCTCTCAACCACCCCCCCCCCCCCATCCCACCTCCTAATCTCTCTATCTCGCCCCCCTCCCCCCCCCCCCTTTTCATCCTTTGCTCATATTCTCGTAGTGCAGCAACGGCAAGTTCGAACATGGCCTTTCTGCCAAAACTTTTACCGTTGGAAAATAAAGTTTATGGTCACTGTCACAGACACACACACACACACACACACACACACACACACACACACACACACACACACACACACACACACACACACACAGAGGATCTTTTACCGCTTCTGACGAAGAACAGGCCCTGAATACTGAAAAGCCAAACCAACCACTCAAACCATCGACAGGGTCTTCACACACTCTCACCTAGTAAAGCTTTTTTGGCAGTCTCCGGTTTACACGTCTGGTAATGTTTGGCTGACCACACGGCGCCAACTATCAGCCAGGCCAGCTCCAGAAAACCCATCACTGAAACAAAAACAACAATCAGGTTTATGTGGTGGTTTGGGTGCACCCATCACACGAAGCCAGGAGCGTAGGAAGACTACGGAATAACGAACTTGATTCAGCTGATGCATCTGAGCTCCCGATCGACCATCCGATGGAGATTCTGGAGAACGTGCCATCGACACAGAAGCAGAGCAGACCACGACTGCCCAGGACCAGGTCAGCTGTTCCAGAGTATGGTCCAGACAACCCCAGACGATCCAAAAGAACACCAAAACCCAGAGACAGACTTTGTTGTTGAAGTTTGTTGTGAAACAACAATTTTGGTAGGGAGGTGTTGTTGAGATCGCGAAAAGTCACTGCATTTCGATGGAAATTTCTAGACCATCCCAGAACATGCGAGTGCAGTAACGTCAGTAGATTACGTAACCTTGGAAAGATTCCGTACTTGCCAGTAAGTTGCAGAATGTTCTAGATCTGACCTGTTAGTATATATAAGCAGCACTGCACAGCGTTCTGGGTTCTTTCTCTTTCATGAGTTTGTTCTTACGCATCTTCTGTTAATAAAGTATTGGAGTTCTAGCCTGTTGTATCCCGTGTCTTCTCTGCGAGTGCATCGACAGAGCGACATAGCAGGAGAAAAATACAACAGAACTGCCACTCAGTGAGCACCTAAAAAGAGCGGCACTTGAGTACGCACTCCGCACGACGCTAAACAGTTACGCGGAAAATGTCAGGTTGTTTACAGTATTACCATCGCACGAAAACTGTTCCGCCACTTCTGTAACCGACGCCGGCTGGAGCCAAATATTTGTGCTGGCTTTTTCATCGTTGCTCCGTCTTTTGATATCACCCGTATGTGGTGGAAAAGGACGTTACCCCCCCCCCCCCAAAAAAAAAAAAAAAAAAAAACCACACCCACCCTGCAACCGACGCCGGAATGTTTATGCTACCATTTTTTAATGCATGCAGACCGTTCTGGGCTTTTTTCGCCACGTCATTTAGACACCCCTGGACAGCGTCTGTAATGCCGGGCTGGTACTGTGCCAACAGACGGAATGTTCGACCGCTCGCGCGAAGCGTAAACAACACTGTATCGCGTTAAGTGCTGTACTAATAATCAAGATAGAGTATTTCAGTCGAGTGTACAGGCGCACTGGCTCACAAGCGAGAAACTGTTCCAAAACATAATATAAGTTGCCTTAACAAAGACAGAAATGTGTAGCCCGTTTAAAGGGACTACATGCGCGTCTGCCATACAACGGCGTTGTACAAAAGCGTTTGGTGAACGCATTAAATCTATGCTCTTAAACCTGTTAAATGATTCAAGTCAAAGCATCAGAGACCCTTGTCTCGGTACTCTAGGCCAGGTCGGGCCTAATCGCGTGCAGGCAAGTGTGACTGTTCCGAGTGTAGAGCTGCTGCCCGTCCAGAAAAGCAATAGCCAGGGTCCATACAGGTTCACAGTCTAAAAAATTCATGACTTTTCCATGACTTTTCGAGGGCAACTCTCCTGTTTTCCATGACAACTTCCTCGCCCTCTTTCACACTGACACACGCGAGGGTAGAAATTATGAGCTTATCCAAGTTATCGCAGTCAGCAAGAGCAATGTTCAGAGTTAATCATTAGCCTTATGGGAAGGCAGTTTGTTGGTATTCTTGGCAATCAGTCCAGTGAGTAATCACCAAGCTGACCGTTTCACTGTTGGGCTCAAAATGACTTCCATAAAATTCCGAAATTCCATGACTTTTCATGACTCTTGAGATAATTTCATGACTTTCCAGGCCTGGAAAAGATATTTCCAAATTCCATGACTTTTCCAGGATTCCATGACCTGTATGGACCCTGAATAGCACTGTACTAACCGCCTGATTTCATCAATAATAGAGACCGCAAAGTTATATAAACGGTTGCAGTGCCAGAATGCAGCATCGCTGACTTTATTCAGCACAAACAGCGTTGGACTACAGTAGCATTTCCTGACAAACCTGAAAAGTTACACACTTTTAAAGTTTGACATGTGCTTTTCTCCTTTCCTCTCTTCTTCCTGTCCCCTTTTTTCCCCTCACGTCTTTACATTTCAATTTGAATTCAATTTTTTTTCATGCCAATTTCTCCGCCATGCTTGTGTGTAAACTGGCTTAGATGAGCACGCATATAAGTTTTCACTTGTGCTCTCTTACAATGTAAATCAGTGTACAATTTACTGTTTGACGGCCATTCTCCCATGAATAAAAAAAAATGTTTAAACCAAACGTTACACACCTGTTAACGTGCACCTAGTGCCTTTAATTCGCAACCAACTGAAGGGATTATAGCAGCAGGCGCGTAGGAAGATGCTGAGAGGAAGGGGGGCCCACTAAGTCGGGTGAGCCATACGGCCGGGGTGAAGAAAGGTGTGTGTGTGTGTGTGTGTGTGTGTGTGTGTGTGTGTGTGTGTGTGTGTGTGTGTTGACTGCCAAGGATTGTGTCCTGCGACACAGAGTAGGGGGCCCCACCACTGGTGGGCCCCCTCTCCTCTTATCAAAAGCAAGGGAGGCCCAAAGATATTCGGGCCCCCCTTCCAAAAATCGAACGGGGGCCTGGGCCCCCATGGTTCCTACGCCTCTGAGCAGGATACATGTATCGCATAATTATCTCAATCCAATGGTACCATCCGAAGTAGAATACACAGGAGCAACTCTATGAAACCTTCCCATTCTTCCAAAACTGAGACTGTCACTGCACACGCATTATGGAACACTTTGTTTGCGAGCGATAGTGGAGCAGATGCATCTTATGTGTACGGAGAATAGTTGACTTAGCAAAGATGGATTTAGCCCGCTTAACGCTGTTTGCCGAAAGAGGAGACTGTTTGCTTAACTTTGGGGGGGCATACAATATTTGAGAAATGCGGCTTTCTTTCAAAGCGAGGTGCACAGAGAATAGTCATACTTAGCCTCATAGGGGAGAAAAAGTCTCCTCGGTTCTTACGAGCTATTTTGTACACTCTGGGAACTCGTGAGTTCAGGTGGTAAAATTTCACTTTTTCAGTCAGTGCGTCCACTACGCACTGCACTTCAACAGCGACAGTAGTACAGACAACTGTTGACGGAAGGCGGAAGTCACCACCGCCACAACTTCCCAGTGATTTTTTTCCCTTGCGCAATACAATATCCGGGTCGACACGACTGACGTCGCAATAATCCGCGCCTCTTATCTCGTCACGCGCTTACACTATCTGAGTACTGTTGTCTGGGTTCGCTCAAGAGACACTCGAAATCGATGTAAGCGGTCAACGGTTCTTCTTGATGAGCAGGCGCGTAGGAAGATGCTCAGAGAAAGGGGGGCCCACTAAGTCGGGTGAGCCATACGGCCGGGGTGAAGAAGGGGTGGGGGAGGTTTTTGTTTGGTGTGTGTGTGTGTGTGTGTGTGTGTGTGTGTGTGTGTGTGTGTGTGTGTGTGTGTGTGTGTGTGTTGACTGCCAAGGATTGTGTCCTGCAACAGCAGAGCAGGGGGCCCCACCACTGGTGGGACCCCTCTCCTCTTATCAAAAGCAAGGGGGGCCCAAAGATAATCGGGCCCCCCTTCGAAAAATCGAACAGGGGCCTGGGCCCCCAGGGCCCCCGTGGTTCCTACGCCCCTGTTGATGAGTACATGGCAACGCAAAATAATACGTCAACAGCGGCAGTCCTACAATACATTCATCCGAACGTGACATGCAGGCTACACTTGGGAAGGGAAAGTACACGCTGTGGACTGTAATCACAGATCTGCGATCGGATCTGCAGAAGTGCGAAGATGACTAGAGTTCTCGCCTTCACTACAGACCTCTGTTCAGCTAGAAGATACTTCTCTAAAGCCTCGAGTTGGACCTATAGCGGTGGTCTAGGGGTGAGCGGTAGTCTAATAGGCAGCGCGTCAGATTTAGCCGCTGCGCTACTGAACGGCCGTCACCAATGTCACTGCGATGCGTGGGTTCGAGCCCAGGTATAGGGTGGCGCTGCACCGCTGCGACGCGCTTCCCCCGGGGGAAGCAGCCCGGATTTCCAGAAAAGGGACAAAAAAGTAGTACAAATAAAAAAAATTAAATTAAATTTACAAAATACATCAGAAAAAATTGTGTTTGGTTATTGACTAGGGCATGGGAAATTTTCTTCTTGTACATGTACCACGTACGGGCGATATTGAAGTGTGTTCTATTTATAGCGTCAGTGCAGATTGGCCGCACGCCAAGACAAATAGTAGAGAGCTCATAAACATCTGCTTTATTTTTTCTCTATGACTGAAAGGCGGCAACATTCAGGGCTTAAAATGGTCCATGGTCCATATGGAAGAAAAGCACGAGCGTTATGCTAGAGGTGTCTGGGGAGGGCATGCTGCCCCAGATTATTTTTTTTTAAATTTAGACTAAAATGTGTGCAATTTGGTGCATTTGCTCCAGAGGAAGAAATGCCTGTTTTAGAGGGAAATCATGTATAATTAGACTAAAACCTGTGCAATTTGGTGCATTTTAGCATGGTTTTAGGTGCTTCGAAGGAGGAAACACACTTTCTAGGGCCGGGGGAGGAAAATGTTCGGCCAAAGATGGAAATCCGCGAGAAGGTGAAAGAAAATTATCACACAAAAAAAGACAAATACATAATTATATATATGGTAGAGTGTTGAACTTGCAATGCTCGAGTCGTGAGTTCGACTGAATCCCGGCTGGGGCCAAATATTTGTGCTGGCTTTTTTTTTTTTTTTTTTTTTTCGTTGCCCCGTCTATGATATCACCCGTACGTGGTGGAAAAGCACGTTAAACTCCCAAACACCCACCCACCCACCCCCACACTTCTGCCACCTTTAAGCCTTTAAATCCTGATGCTGTACACACACTACACAAGAGTCGCTGACGAACTTACCCAGCCGCACGTACAGCACGTACTCCATGCACGACCTGGGCTCGGGACTGAGGATGGTTCCCCTGAGGCTGATCCAGGCGATGAGAACCTCCAGCACGACGCACACGGCCAGGATGATGATGTAGCCCAGGATGTGGTCCCTAAGGTCGCGCGTGCAATCCTCCTTGGCCTCGAAGTACACCAGGCTGCGGATCAGCGCCAGCACTAGGATCCTGAAAACAGTACAGTAGTGAACTTTAATTACCAGTATGTTCGTTGAATGTGAAGGGGGGGCCTTTCCCTGGGTAACCAGCTATAGGCGCCTTACAATGAATCTAAAGCGGCCGAAGTAAAAAACAAAACAAAACAAAACAAAAACAAACAGCAACAACAACAAAAATAAAAACAACCCACTCACTCAATGTACTACGTAAGAACCGTAAGAACAACCAAAAAGGTAAAACAGCACACACAATACAATAAATCTTTATTATCCCCTTAGGGGGAAATTATGGTGTGGGGATCATACAAAACATAAGATAGTACATTAAAATAATAATAATAATAATAATAATAATAATAATAATCGCATTAATATAGGCGCTATATCCCAAATATTTTGGCTCAAAGCGCCGCGAGCTAAACCCAACACGCACGCTCACGTGAATCACACGCATTCTCTCACACACAGGACATAAACGTATTACAATCACGTGGTGCGAAGGGTCAGCTCAGCTATTTAAATTTCGGAATTTAGATATGCATTTATTTTTCAAACTTGGTGGGCTGAACATTTCCAAAGCAGAGGGGGAGGAAGCCGGAGTACCCGGAGAGAACCCCCGACGATCGGCCCGAAATCACTCAAACAAATAAATATACACCTTAAAATATCACATCATATCCTAAATATCACATCATTGCTATGCCATCACAGCTTTAAAACACACACACACACACACACACACACACACACACACACACACACACACACACACACGCCCCCCACCCCACCCCACCCCCACCAACCTGATCAGCTGACAGCCGCAGGCATGGCACCCTTGGATTTTCTATTTAGAATTAGAATTGAGGATACACACACACACACACACACACACACACACACACACACACACACACACACACAAGTATGATTTGATGGGGAATGTGTGTGGAAGGTCTCCATGTTACGCTGACGGCGCTACCCCCCTTCCCACTTCTGGCCGGAACCCCTTCGAAGGCAACATGTTTTCCCCTCTCAAGACAGTCGGTATTAGAAAGCCGGCAATATTCTTGTTGGAAGCCTTTGGTGAGAGAACGTCACACTTACTTACTTAGGCCCCTGGCTCCACGTGGAGCATAGGCCATCGACAACCCTTCGCCATCGCACTCTGTTCTAGGCTATTCTTGCCACTCCAGTCCAGTTGGTCCCCTGCTTATATAACTTTGCCTCAGTGTCCCGCCTCCAGCTGTTGCGAGGCCGGCCTCTCTTCCTTTTCCCCTGTGGGTTCCATGTCAGGGCTTGGCGTGTGGTGCTGGATGCTGGCTTCCTGAGGGTGTGTCCAATCCAGCCCCACTTCCTCCGCAGGATCTGCTTGGCTGCTGGTTCCTGCCCTGCTCGCTCCCACAGCTCTTCGTTCCGGATCTTCTCTGGCCATCGGATGTTGAAGATGCGCCTCAGACAGGTGTTGAGAAATGTCTGGATCTTCTGCTGCATCGTCTTCGTTGTCCTCCATGTTTCGCATCCGTAGAGCAGGACTGACTTCACGTTGGAGTTGAAGATGCGAAGTTTGGTTCTTATGCTGACAACTTTGGATGCCCAGATGTTCTTCAGCATGACCATTGCTGCTCTTGCCTTGCCGATTCTGGCTGTGACGTCTCGGTCTGTGCCTCCCTGTCCATCAACCACACTCCCCAGGTAGACAAAGGACTCTACCTCCCTGATGGGCTCTCCACCGACTGTGACTGGTGTGTTGGCAGTGGTGTTGATCTTCATCAGCTCGGTTTTCCTCCTGTTGATCTTGAGCCCTGTCTGTTCCGGCTGATGTGGCTTCCAGGCATGTAGTCTTGTCCTGCATCTGGCTGTGGCTGTGAGACAGGAGCGCCAGGTCGTCCGCAAAGTCGAGGTCATCCAGATGCATCCAGAGTGTCCACTGTATCCCGTTTTTCCTGCCTGTTGTGGTGGTCGTCATGATCCAGTCGATGACCAGGAGGAAGAGGAACGGGGACAACAGGCATCCCTGGCGGACTCCGGTCTTCACCTCGAAGCTTTCTGACAACTGGCCGGCATGGGCAATCCTGCAGCTCATGTCTTTGTAGGTGCACTGGATCAGGGAGATGATCTTCCCGGGAACTCCATAGTGCCTTAGCAGCTTCCACAGTGCCTCTCTGTCTACACTGTCGAAGGCCTTCTAATAGTCTATGAAGTTGATGTAGAGGGGGGAGTTCCACTCCAGTGACTGCTCCACAATGATGCGTAGGCTGGCGATCTGGTCAGCGCAGGACCTGTTCCTGCGAAAGCCCGCCTGCTGGTCTCGGAGCATAGGGTCGACTGCCTCCCTCATCCTCTCCAGTAGAATTCTGTTGAGAACCTTGCCTGGCACTGACAGAAGCATGATCCCTCGGTAGTTGCTGCAGTCCCTGAGGTCCCCTTTCTTTGGCAGCTTGATGACGATCCCTTCTTTCCACTGGGCTGGCACCTCTTCCTTCTCCCAGATCTTGCTGAATAGGCTGTGCAGCATGTTGACGGCTGTCTCTGTGTCTGCTTTGATGGCTTCTGCTGGTATCTCGACCGGCCCTGCAGCTTTCCCATTTCTCAGTGTCATGATGGCTTTCCTGATCTCCGCCTTAGAGGGCTTGTCGCAGTGAGAGAACGTCAACAGTGGGATTAATGATCCGTCTGACATACCAAAAAATACCAAACGAAAAAGAAAGAACTGAAGCCTTAGGTAGGTTAATATTCCTCCCCCGTTCCAGCCCCCCCCCCCCCCTTCACACACACTGACAGAGAGAGAGAGAGAGAGAGACACACACACACACACAGAGAGAGAGAGAGAGAGAGAGAGAGCCACGTCGGGGTGTACAAATACAAAGTGACAATGTATGTGAGAAGTTGGCACAGAAAGCTGGAATGTCACTTGGCAGCGTTGGACCTCTGCGCCCGTCAGATATGCACTGTCCACGGTCATTCCGACACCACACTCTCTCTCTCTCTCTCTGTCTGTGTGTGTGTGTGTGTGCGCGCGCGCGCGCGTGTCCTTGTAGTCATAAAACACATATATATATATATATATATATATATATATATATATATATATATATATATATATATGCAAAACGCTTTCCAACGTAATATCACTGCTTGAAATGATATTGCTAAATGCGTATTATCTTTATCCATGCAGCTGTGCGCAGATGCAAGTGACAAGCAGGTATATTACGGACCCCTGTGGCTAAGAAAAGGAAGGTAAAAAAAAAGACAAAACTGTATCATAAATCAGTGCCATGACTGTGTCGCCAGCTTAAATTTCAACCAGGCTGCCAGTGAGACCGACCTACAAAGCAGACGACAGGAAGACAACTCGAGTCATCTTTGCTTAGCCAACTTATGTTTTGGAACAGTTTCATTCGTGAGTTCGCCTGTACGCTCGAAATACTCTATCTTGATGATTAGTACAGCTCTTAATGCCATACAATGATGATAATGATGGAGACTTGATATAGCGCTAACTGAGTGCTCACGGCGCTTAGGGAGAGGTTTTGAAAGGAAAGATAGTGAAAAAAAAAAGGCTGCAGATGATTACTGGCGTGAGGCACTGAAGAGATGAGTCTCTTCATCAACCAAAAAAAAAAAAAAAAAAATGTTGCTCACACTTTGCACGAGCGGTCCAACGTTCAAATTCTACAACTGTTTTTACATTACTCGAGCGCCACGTGTGGTCATCACGCCATCGAGTACGCTCCTGTTGGCTCAGTGCCAGCATTACAGGCGCTGTCACTGTCCAGGTGTCTAAGTGGTGTGATGATAGACACCACTAAAACAGCTTAGAAAGATCTGTGAGTACAAACATTGTAGAATTAGCCCCTTTAAAACCATCTCCCGACAAACAGTGTATCCAGGGCCACAAACTGTTGCGAGCCGTTGTATAAAAATTAATGTCAAGCATCATACCGCATTGACGCAGGCAAAGTTACAGCCTCTCGCCACTGACACTGAGCCAACAGAAGGCTTAAGACAGGTCAAAAAGAGAGGCGTCCTTTACAGCGTTGCTGTCACTCACTTACTAGCAGAGATTTGGGACGTTTCATTTCAAGTTTGCGCGGCAAGAGGACGTCAATATATAGCACTCTGAGTTCTACGTATCGTCGAGAAGCCAACTTATGTTTTAGAACAGCTGCGCTTGTGTGTGCGCCGTAAGGATAGACGAGAGGCAGTAGAGCTCTGAATGCGATACAATGCGTCTACAGGTTGTGCGAGCCAGCGAAAATTCGCAATCTCCGACTCAGCGGTTAACCGTGCCCCAACACTGACTCCTTGTGACATTCGCGTCGGGTGTACCCTTCTGTTGACTCAGAACCAGCCCGTGCGATGCTGTCACTGTGCAGGCGCCTAAGTGGTACGATATCAGTTAGTTAGTTAGGGCTTAACGCCGCGCAAACAACAAAGACTATTTTGCGGCTTTACAGAGTCAATTACTGCCAGGTCCTTCAAAACATAAAATATGTCCAGCTTAAAACAAGATGTAAATATACATTAAAAATCTGTGTAGCGTAAACGAGGTCCTGTACAAGATTAACTTCTTCCAGACTAAAAAACAATATATCACAGATTA
Source organism: Batillaria attramentaria (assembly GCA_018292915.2). Lineage (NCBI taxonomy): Eukaryota > Metazoa > Mollusca > Gastropoda > Batillariidae > Batillaria > Batillaria attramentaria. The sequence continues at coordinate 191,494 of JACVVK020000382.1, forward strand.
GACACAATGGAAAGAGCTGTGATTTGTGAGCACAAGACAAGAGGAAGATGGGCTCAGCTTTAGTCTCAATACACGTGGCAGGCATACAACAGCGCGTGGACATCTTTTCATCGAATATGCTTCAGAATCATTCATTTGGGTCACAATACCAGCGTCTGAAACCATTGTGGTGACGCTGGCCGGGCAGATATTGTACCGCGTACAGAGCAGACGACGTAATTTGGTTGCGGACTGAGGACCAGCTAGACGGCGCTGATGGGTAGTTATTTTTAGACCATTCTGTCCAGGAATGAACCGTAGGCCCGACGAAAGCCGTATTTCTCTAATTATTTCTTAGAAACCACAAGTCAGGAAAACGGCGGCGATGGCCAAAATGAAGCATCCTTCTATCTGGCAAACAGTTTTATAGTTTCGAAAGCGACAGTATGCCATCTCAACGGTGTTACGAACATTGAGGCAAGAGCACGTAAATTTTTTTTTTTTCCTTTTTTCTTTGTTTTTTTTCTTTTTCGTTTGTTTGTTTGTTTGTGTGTGTGTGTGTGTGTGTGTGTGTGTGTGTGTGTGTGTGTGTGTGTGTGTGTGTGTGTGTTTGGGGGGGGGGGGCTTCCCTAACTCTCTGCCAGCTCCAGTGGTGTTCCTCCCAGGTCATGATTGGAATCCACGGAGGGCTCGAAAGCTGCGGCAAGTTTTATTATGCATGATGATGGAGATGAGGATGATGGTAAGATGATGCTATGGAGGTCCGTGTGGTTTGGGACTGCGGGACAGGGCCGCATTTCACGCTTCCCATCATAAATATCCCGGCGTTAAGCAGGCCCGGGAACTACGGCACCTGCGGTGCCGGCCGAGTAGTCATCCACATCGTTAGACGTGTCATACCAAGAGAAGCACCCCCAAAGTCGCACCCGTGAAGTGGGTGAATCTCGTCTGTATGGCAACAGCCTCCCCACAGGGCCCATAGCACACCCGCTCTGAGTAGGAACCGACCTAGGTAGGAAAATTCCCGCTTGCATCGGCTGGGACTCGAACCCGGGTCTCCCGGTCCATGGTCCGAAGTGCTAACCACTACACTACGGGGGGGGGGGGGGGGGGGGCGGTAGCACGTTAATAATTGACACTACAGTAGCAAACTCCAAAGTGGACAAACGTTCTGAAGACCCATAGGGAAATCCAAAATCCAATGGCCTTTACTTCACTATCCCGTCACGTAACACACGCGGACGACGCTCACAACTTGGCTGTTACCACACAGTCCGGGGTCACGTTGGCCAATGTTCTTATGACCATAATGATGACAAGCCCGATTACCAGTTTACGGGCTGCGGGAAACATTTTACACCTCACGTGCCTCTGGTCTGCAATTTGTGGTGGAAGGGCTGCGATTTGCGCTGGCTGATTAAGTCATCTGATTTGGCCTTCAGTCACATTTCGGAGGATTTGTGAGGGAAACTCGCTTGTGCCTGTGGCCAGTGAAGGGAGGATTTCTTCTTCTGATTATCATTATTATCATGTCATGGCAGTGTGCTTACACGCAAACACAACAAGAAATAAACAAGACGTTGCACATCTTTCTAATGGGTCATTGTGGTATTTCTACACTTAGTCCGTGTCTTCAGACCGCAAAATACCGAAAAAGAAGATAACGTAAATCTTGGTCACAGAAAAGCGTAGTTTCTGCAGGCCTGGCGTATAAGCGTAAAACCAACCCCAATATCGTATTTTGTACGCAAGAATCGTTAGGGTAGATCTGATAAAGAGGTGTGTGTGTGTGTGTGTGTGTGTGTGTGTGTGTGTGTGTGTGTGTGTGTGTGTGTGTGTGTGTGTGTGTGTGTGTGTCAGTGTGTGTGTGTGCGTGTGCGCTGCTTTATTATCCTTTTCATCGAAATAGGGTCGCTACCGCCGCGATGCATCGCTCTACGCATCTACCTAATCTGAATTTTAGTAGCGTAGAATAGCCGGAGAACCCGCGAGACAGAAACCCCCGATGAGCAGCCCGATAGCAATACTCAACCTGGTGTCGAACGACAAACTTTGATGCTGACGCTCACAGGCTGAACCGACGTTTTGTCGTGACACCGGTGATGGCCTGCTAAATTCGAACGCACTCTCTACTGAACCACCGCTCACTTACTCTTTCACTTTAGCCATACGCGTAGCTACCATACGCACACAAACAAGGTAAAGAATTTCCAGACGGGTGATGATGTGGATAATAGCAAATAGGATGCGGCCTACACGTAACAGCTGGAGTGTATAGAATAGCACAATGGTGAGGTGGAGCAGCAGCAGCCGAAGCGCGTCAGGTGTTTGTGTTAGGGTGATAGAATCTTCCTTGTTGCGCTCGCTTTTGTGGGGTTATTGGCAGGCTCTTGCGTGGTGAGTGCTGGGTTGAGTGGCAGGTATTACATGTATGGCAGGTTTTTTTTATTTTTTTTTAGCTCTAGTGATAGTGCTCGCGAACACACACACACACACACACACACACACACACACACACACACACACACACACGGTAGAACTTCACACGCTGCCAAGATTACTCAAATTATATAATCTCTCTCTCTCTCTCTCTCTCTCTCTCTCTCACACACACACACACACACACACACACACACACACACTGACTGACACGCACGCATGCACACACACACACTGACACAGAGCGACACTCTATCACGGGTTGTCTTTCGTCTTTCTCGGGTTTTGTGGTTTGTTTTGCTTTTGTGCGCCCGTGCGTGTGTGTGTGTGTGTGTGTGTGTGTGTGTGTGTGTGTGTGTGTGTGTGTGTGTGTGTGTGTGTCCCCGTGTGCGCAGGATTCCCCGCCGCCAGTAAACTCTCTAACGGCTATACCACTTCGGCTTCAGGTGCGCATGTTCCCCAACTTCTCTTTCAATGGTGTGCATCTCCTCAATCAGTTTTTTCCCTATAGGGATAAAAATAAAAGTGACGTTAAAACACGCGTGGCTCCGATTAAACCCAGCACCTGTCAGTTCACGTGACGTAACTGATTGCCTGGCACCCGACACCCTTTTGCTCAACAACATCCCATTAAGCAGTTAGCAACCTGATGCAGACTGACCACGTGCAAACACCCTCTACTCAGGCCGGTTACCGTAGAAACCGAAATCGCAATAAGAAATTTGCCCGCCAAATCGCATGATAGACTTCCGGCTACCAAAGCACAAATATATTATATATGCATGCGTTCTTCAACGACTGAACAATTACAGGGCTTGTCAGCTGAGTGCCGGCCGGGGGTGGTCACGTTAAAGTTTCCTCTTTCACACTCAGATATCTTGGACTGAGATAATGAACCACTGAGTAACTGAGAAAGCGCAATGGGGGGGGGGGGGGGGGGTAGGGGGGTTAGGGGGGGGGACAGTACCTTGACAAATAACACCAAACTGAGCTATAAGTCTAACGGTATTAACCAGCAATGATCATAAACAGACAATAAACATCACCATCTAAGCTGGCCACTAAGCACCAACCAATCAGATCGTGCTGAGCGCATGCTTGGCCAGTACCGCGGTTCACCACAGGAGCCTGCCGGTCTTCAGCCCTGGTACAGATATAGCACCTGATTCACACCGCTCCTTTCCAACATCACTTATTGACAGGCTGCCGTGCTGGCAGCGCCGGCCGGCCATTAGCAGATTATCACCTGCGGAACGCCTCGGGCGCTGTCTCGCCTCATTAATTAATGACACGTCACTCACAAAACACAATACGCGGTGTAGGTAACTCCCAGCTTGACGTTTTCACAAACGGCAATTGGAGTACATGCCGGCGTTGTGTGGTGTCTGCTTCACGCTTTGGTCAGTTTGTTTTGTCGGTTTTAAAATTTGATTATAATGTTTTGTTGTCTTTCCTTTGATATAAGATACCATAAGAACACTTTATTCATCCCTTATGGGAGATTCTGTTCAGTGAGTCTGCCTGTGTGTACCATGAATCGTTTCACTGACTGCCAAGTTGTATGACGGTAAGAGGGGATGTCAATAGTGTGTGTGTGTGTGTGTGTGTGTGTGTGTGTGTGTGTGTGTGTGTGTGTGTGTGTGTGTGTGTGTGTGTGTGTGTGTGTGTGCTTTAAGCGCAGCGAGTCTTTGGAATCTGGAGAGCAGTGCTGTATAAAAACTATGTATTATTATTATTTTAAATTAAATGTCAAAATGCTAAAAAAACAAAACCAAAAAAAACACGACAATGAAATACATTAAAATTACACACACACACACACACACACACACACACACACACACACACACACACACACACACACACGTGTCCCTAATACACAACACCTGACTAAGCTGACAAAACAATGCGAAGTTCTACCCCCATTCATCAATCTGACGTATTCCACACCTAACGACTCCCATAAATACATCCATGTACCTGACTAAAAAGGGGTCCAAAAAAAAAAAAAAAAAAAAATTGCCAAGGGAACAAAGCAGTCACTCCATCAGTTTGCCCAGTATTGATTTGTTGGGGCTTCATTCATTCACTCTTCTTCTTCTCCCCCCCCCCCCCTTCCCCAAGACGCATTCAGGTCACGACCATACTTAACTGTGATCAATATAAGTCTAGATGAGTTTGTGTTGCTTCACTGCTGCTGCGACTGCTTCACTCTCTCTCTCGTCCGACGTGTTTTTGTGTTGATCAACGGTACTGAATAGCAGCACGGATTGTCTTAAAGTTGGGACTGCGCGTCTATAACCTCTTCCCGGAAAAAAACAAAGTTTCTCTCTCTCTCTCTCTCTCTCTCTCTCTCTCTCTCGTCCGACGTGTTTTTGTGTTGATCTACTGTACTGAATAGCAGCACGGATAGTCTTAAAGTTGGGACTGCGCGTCTATAACCTCTTCCCGGAAAAAAAAAAACAAAGTCTCTCTCTCTCTCTCTCTCTGAGGCAGCACTAGTGGCTGTTACTGTTGTTGTTGTTGATGAACACTGCATTAATATGCATGAGAACTTATTAACAGAACAGACGTTTTCTTTACAGGTGTACATGGCAGAACCTATGTAACTGGTTGATTAGTATAATTGTTTTTTTCTGTTTGCAGTTCCATGTGCTGAACTCAATTGTTAACTGAAAGGGTCGATGGCCTAGACGATAAACAATTTGAGTCTCTCTCTCTCTCTCTCTCTCTCTCTCTCTCTCTCTCCGTGAACCGTTCCTCGCTATTGAAACACTCTATAATTATATGTTCCCGCCATTAACAGTAACTCAAGCGTAACAAATATCATAATCGATGTCAGTGTATGAAAAATATATACTCTGTGTGTGTGTGTGTGTGTGTGTGTGTGTGTGTGTGTGTGTGTGTGTGTGTGTGTGTGTGTGTGTGTGTGTGTGTGCCGCCGGCTACGGGAATAAGAAACGCTGTGTGACTGTGAGCCGGCTTGGCCTTGTCTCGAACACTTGAGCTACCTCTTTGTGCCTGAAGGTATCAGATATGTTGCATTTCATTTTGTGTAAGCGTTACTCACTTTAGACCTCTCTCCCTCTCTCTCTACTGTCACGTTTATGTGTTGCTTATATACTGTGCCTTTTACCTCTAATGTGTTTTGCATTTAATACCTATATCCTTTTGTATGTCGTGTCTGTGAGCGGACGTAGATAGTGTGTGTGTGTGTGTGTGTGTGTGTGTGTGTGTGTGTGTGTGTGTGTGTGTGTGTGTGTGTGTGTGTGTGTGTGTGTGTACACTGTAGCATTAGCAACGGCAAGAATGAAAACTGGACCACTGGTCTTTTACCGTTGACAAATAAAGTTTCATTTCATTTCATCTCTCTCTCTCTCTCTCTCTCTCTCACACACACACACACACACACACACACACACACACACACACACACACACACTTTTAAAATACCTACTTCTATATGAACGTTTTGTACAACTGCAAGTGATGTCTGCGACACTGGCGACCGATGTACACAGAATTCCGACGACTTTATAGTTTATTATGGGGACACAAGACACCGCAACAGGACTACTCATGAACTGATGCCGCGAGTACATTCCAGCGAACTGCGGTGTCACACCACTGAAACCCAAGATGCATCTGTCTCCCTGTCAACTCAGTGTAACTCTGGACATTCAGTTTACTATCTCCCTCCATGCCCCGCTGTGAAACAGGTGTCTGGGCAATTAATTGACTCCGAGGTATGGGCAACCGCATCAACAACCGATCACACGCCTGAACTGAGAAGCCGCAGCACTAACTGACATTCGTTAGCCTGAACGGCCAGCTCTTTAGTGTCAACTGACACAAGCCAATACACATCCATGCAGGGTGAATACACGGCGTGTAATAGAAAGCACTGCACACAGGTGGATGTTAGCAACTAGAATCAACCGGATCAGTGGCGGCGGAGGATATACATGTAATTATATAGAATTTCCAAGGCCGGGGGGTACGGCTGACCCGAAAAACTCGACATCAAGCCGGGTAACATGGTAAGCTCTTCGCCACAAAAGCCAGCAAGGAGGGATGTGTGGATGTGTGTGTATGTGTGTGTGTGTGTGTGTGTAAGGGTGGGGGGGGGGGGGGTCGAGGCCGGACTATGGAGCCATTGAGGCCAAGCTCAAGTTTTGTTGTTGTTGTTGTTGTTGTTTTTCTCATTCTTCTTCTGTTTCTTGTTTGTTTGTTTGTTTGAGCCTTTTATTCTTTTCCTCTTCTGCCCCCCCCCCCCCAAAAAAAAAAAAAAGAAAACCTGGCAGAGGCCCCCCCCCCCCCCCTTATTTAGATGGTCTATTCACATGAAGATTTGAAGTCAGTTTAAAAAAGAAAAAAAAAGAAGGAAATAGAGAGAAAAAGAGAGGAATTAGCCACCTACCCATGTACACAATAATACCCATAATACATGGTCTAGTGGTTAAGGCATCCGACTTCGGATCCTGAGCTGCCGTGTTCGAGTCCCCGGTGGGCAGGAATATGATGGGATTTTTCCTTCCCGTATCGAGTCAAATCCATGTGCAGACTCGTTTGCGGTGCCTGTCTCGCCTTCGTGTACACACGCACGCACATACATCAAGTGTGCACGCTAAAAATCCCACGTTCATCTTTCGAAGAAGAGTAGGCTGTGGCCGGTGGCGTGGTAAACAGAAAATACTGTCGCACGCACCAGAGTGAATAGCAGGGTGGAGGTTTGCACATAAAGTAGCGCTTAAAACGGCAGCAGGCTTTCACTGCTTCGTCCTCCAGCCCTGCGGCGCCGTGAGCATTTCAGCAGAGATGGATACGTGCGCCGAGGAGAAGTCTACCATACCATACCATACCATACCATACAACAAAACAATATATATACCAAGAAAAACTGATGACATGAACCACCAAAAAAAAAAAAAAAAAAAACCCCAACCAAACATTAACTTTCAGAATCCATACTCATAATAAAAAAAGGTTTGTTTAGAAAAATATTGTATTAATATTTTGCACAGACTGGCTAGTAAGCTGTGCAAATCTATAAATGGGAGATTTTAGTGCCAACCATGCTTCGACACCCACTAACAAGGTGACACACACACATGGACACTAAAAGTTGTGTGAAAATCAAAACAGGAAAATGTGTGCCAAAACAGGACCCCTGATGCCATTACATGTACAATCAGCCAGTGCCACAGGACAAGACTTCTCATGCTTTATGCATCCTGCAGATTGTAAATGCTGATCACTCCACCGCAACACAAACTGCATGATACAGCATGTCAAATCTCTCTCTCTCTCTCTTTCCCATACTCTTTAGTGTGTGTGTGTGGTTTTTATGTTGTAGTTGTTTTTCACTGTTGTTGCTTTTTGTTGTTGTTTATTGTTTTGTTTTGTTTTTAGGGGGGTATTTGTGTTTTGTTTTTGTTTTGTTTGTTCCTCTTTTTTTTGGGGGGGGGGGGGGATGGAGGTGGTTGATTTTGGCTGGATATCTGAAGATGACTGGTCTTTTTAAGGTACATGTAACCAAAACATCTTTTAATTATGGTTGGGCTGATGATGTGAGAGTATGCTGGAATATGTACTGCTGTACTGTGTCCCCACTTCCGGCTCACACTGAAAGTTTGTGATGTCTGAATTCACATTTTCCTTCTCAGGACAAAAACAAATGCCTAACCCAGTGTCAGAATCCATAAACACTGGATCAAATCTGTGTTATCATGATCACAGGTATGGCCTTTGCCCCTCCCCCCCCCCTCCTCGCCCCACCTCCACACCCCAGTCCCAAGTGCCCACTTCTAAAAAGTAACTGAGATGAACTTCTACACTGACTTGGTGATGTCCTTGGAATCTTCACTGAGTCATGTAGCATGTGCATACCTAGCTTGAGTGCAGGTGTAATGGCTTCCGTCTTCAAACATAAATACCTCACAGAAGCAGAGACACACATAATGCAAGACATCCATTCATTTTTTCAGTATTGTGCAATAAACAGAACATGAAACAATGAAAACAACATCAATCGATCTCTCACTGCCGGCCCTCCCTCGTGTATCACAACCACAGTAATTCTATCAGCAGCAGCTGCACGAAAATCGATGCTAGGGTTACCGATCTGCCGGGGGCACGCAAACTATACTCTAAGCAGCGGCGCGCACATACACGAACCCTTCCAATGGCCTCAGATCCGACCAGATAGCACGTGGAATCATGATGTGCCAACACGAACGACGTTCGGAAATACTCACCACACTAAGTGCAAGCCAACCAGAAAGATTGCAGGCACCACCAAGTCATCAGAGCCGACGGACCAGCGTCTTCGGAAAGCGACCATTCCAGGCATCTTGTGGCTTCACTGTCGGGCTCTTCCAACTTCACAGGGATCTGCTACCGTCAGGCAGATGATACGGCTGAAAGCATCGTCCTTGTGGTGCTGTGCCTCTCAAGGGTAAAGCAGTCCATTCTGTGAAAAGTTCGTAATCCTTCTTGGCGTAGTTCAAAGATCACGACCACAAGCACACACTACACACTGCTCCAACATACGAAACAGCCAGCCTTTGCGATCAGCCCCAGGCCTATTTTGCGTTGCAGCCGACACGGAAGTGTTTGCCGCTACTGGGCGCCAACATTCATTGGATGAAATTTCCGTCAGCTCGGGATTGCAATACCGGAAGTTGCTTGTAGGTTGAGTTGGGGTAGGGATATTATTTACGTTTAGAAGCTGTTTCACTTATCAGCTGGAGACATAATCTGTCAAACTGTGATATACACTGCATGAAGTACTTCCTTTTTGTCTGATTATAGTGTCGCTGGTATCAGTAATCCCGTAAGCTAGTCAGATCTAAAAGTAAATCCCCTGTCTCTCGCTCTCACTTTCGGCTTTCCGTTTGGTAATTTCTGTCTGGTTATTCCAGAGGGTGGTTTTGACTCGTAATATCGTTACTTACTATTAAGAATGCAAACAGGGTGCTGGAGATAAAACGTATTTTGATATCACTTGATAACCTTTGACGTAGTGGCACGATGAAATGATTATTCATCATGACATTCTCGCTGGTATTGTATAGGAATTGGACAGTGAGTGCCAGAAACTTGATCGTCAGTAAGAGACACAAAGACTGAAATACGAAGACTTACACATTTTTTTAATTCAATTTGTACTCAGCTTTCTTTGCAGTAACTGATGAATACTGTTGAATATCCTGTTGGATTTCTGATGTGCACCTATGTTGTTGTAACTCAACTGAGTAGTGAAGTTTTGCTTGGTTGAAGAGTATGGCACAGTGTTTCGTTGTGGTTTTCAATTTCAGGTGGAACAGGGATGATGGTGCCAAAAAACTGATCAACACATTACTGTCTGAAGTGCTGTTGGTGGAGAGACCAGCAGCATGCCGACCATGAGATCCAGGCGTCGTCCATCTTTTCTCCAACATTCACCATACGCTGTATTTGCAGCGATCGCCTTTGTGTTTGTATTACTGACTGTGCTTGGCCTGTTTTTCTGGCCATCTGAAGACATTGATGATGAATCTGTGCATCGTCTGCCTCGACATTTGGAAACGGACGAAGTGGTCCATATCACCAGAAACAGCAAAAATGCAACCGAGAGGAACGTGTCTTGTACATTCCATACATGCATGAATGTCTACCATTGTGGTTACAATGATGAAACCAAGATAAGTGTGTATGTGTACCCCATCAAAGAGTATGTGGATGAAAATGGAAAGCCGGTGGTGACGCACATGTCCCGTGAGTTTGCGCAGATTTTGCAGGCAATCGTGGACAGTCCCTTCTACTCAAGCAATCCAGAGACCGCGTGCGTGTTCGTGCCATCAGTTGATCTCCTGAATCAGAACAATGTCTTCACAAAAGAGATGGGAAAAGTTCTTGCGTCACTGCCATGGTAAAATAAATTTCTTGTTAGTATCAGTAGTTACACTTTTAATACACAAGATTACAGTAATACAATGGTATAGACCTTGACAAAGATGTTTCCATTTCTACCACCATCACCAACCCCCATCCCCATATCTCACATCCCCTTCTTATAAAATTAGGGTCACATGTTCTTTTATAAATAAATAATACAGGGAAAAGTTTAAAACTGCAGTGCATCAACCAGCAAGAACGTAAAATCAGTGTGTTGTGCATTACTTTTATTCCAGTCATATCATAATTTTCCTTTCATTTCCCTGCCAATTTCATTGACACCATAAAAATTTTGGGAAGCACATTGGTCTTATCTAATGTTAATATTTAACAGAATTCAGTTTAAGGGGCTGTTTTTAAAAGATTTGTCGAGTCCCAGTAGTCTGTTCAGGATTGGACCGTGGGCTCAAAGAAAGTCGCATGTCATGAAAACAGCCGTGATGGCTAAATGAAACATCCTTCTACCAGGCAAACAGCATTGGAGTTTCGAAAGTTGCAGTTTTCCATCTCAGCGGAGTTGTGAACGTAGAGGCTTTCACACATAATGCACCATGTACTTATTTCAAACTTTTTCCAGGTGGAACCAGGGTACAAACCACCTCCTCTTCAACATGCTGCCTGGCACCTCCCCACACTACAACAGCTACCTGGAGGTAGACACAGGAAATGCTATAGTCGCTGGGGGCGGCTTCTCATCCACCTCACACCGTCGAACATTTGACATCTCCGTCCCTGTCTTCAATCCTCTTGTCAGGGATGTTGTGCTGCCGGAAAAATCATATCTGTAAGTATAAGGATTAATGTATAACAGTTAACGACAGCTTGGTAAACGCTGTGTTTCATGCAGAAAATTTCAGATGTATTTGTTGTTTGTGGCCTGTACGGTTTAATCCAGTTACAGCTGCATCCACTTAAGTTAAACAATAAACGGGATGAAAAAGATTGCTGTCATGCTTTAAAAGCATCTTAACTTTACGTGTTCGAAAGACGAAAAAGATTGCTGTCATGCTTTAAAAGCATCTTAACTTTACGTGTTCGACTTTAGCGGGCTAATCACCTATCAGTCATTCGCTGCTGTCGTTGCAAGTAACTTCTTGCTGAATGTCCTCTGTTATCTGTGCGGGTTTAGGGGCCTTAAACCAGTCTGATTCTTGGACAAACTTATAATGTTGCCATGCTTTGTCCAGTCTGCTCCTAGAGGTGTTTAGGGTGGAGGAGAAGAGAATGAACCCTCACTGAGAAGCAGTTGCTTCTGATACTGTGCTTGGCAGATGGCTTCTTAAGTTTGAAGCTGTGGCTGTGGGTAGTAGATTCAGTGTTCCGTGGAAATGGGTCCCTTCTTCATTTTTGCGAGAGGTGTTTGAAAACATACAACAGCAGATTTTTTTATTTTTTATTTTTGCTGCCCCAACTCTTTTGCCAGCTCCAGTGGTGTTCCTCCCAGGTCCTTGAAAGCTGGGGCAATTTTTGTTATGCATGATGATGGAGATGAGAATGATGTTAAGATGATGCTATGGAGGCCCGTGTGGTTTTGGACTGCGGGATGAGCATTCCACGCTTCCTGTCATAAATATACCTTATGAAAAGTATGTAAGCACTTGTCACATATGCACTTCTCAGTTTTGTCTTTTTTTTTCTTCCTTCTTTGTTTAAATGAAAAATACATTCATTTTGGTGTGTGTTTCCAGTGAAGGACGCCAGTGGCTGGTGGTGTCGTCTCAGATGGGTCTGCACGAGGAATACAAACAGGTGCTGAGGGAGTTGCAGAGTCAGCATCCCACCACCTTCCTTCTCCTGGACGCTTGCCCTGACGAGCAGAAACCTTGGAACTACACTCGCCGCTGTCACGGATCCACTGAATACAAATACCCTGAGATCCTGCAGGTAGGAACACGCTTGGAATTGAGAGCTGTGCAGCTTGTGTCGTTGTTGTTGTTGTTGTTGTTGTTGTTGCATTGTTGTTGGATTAATCCTCTTTTCTTTTTTCCTTTTTCTTTTTCATAGTGGGTGCTGATAGTCTTGACATGAACAGACATTCAAATTGCAGAAAGTACGTGAAAAATAAGAGCATACATGTGTACCATAATGCAATGCAAGTGCTTTTTACACTAAAAAATCTTGAATTTGAAGGTCTGGTTGAGCAAAAAAAAAATCGGTTTCCATGTCCAACCATCTTCACTGAACACTATGTGTGCCAGTGGGGCTAACAACAATGTTGCGTGAAACAGTAACTTGCATCAGAAGGCCTTGAAATGTGCAAAAAGCGCTGTAAACCTTACTTTCTTAGTCGTTTCCACATGAGCATTTTCCACCTTCTAAACTTCCAAATGGACCACCGCAGCAAACAGAAACTTGCAAGATGGCAGAAACGGAAGTGGTGAAGGGAGACTACTCTTTACTTCTGGCCTCACAGTGACGGTACTAATAAAGCGATTGAAAATGCCAGACTGGCAAATCGGCAAAGTTTTACCAATATGCCAATTTTTTCTGACAATTTGGCGTTATATTCAGGTTGCTTCATAGTTTTACTGGTCTGGTTTAAAACGTGGGACAGATTTTTGTTGTCTGGTCGAAAAGTAAGGATTTTTTTTATCTAACTTTCCCAGATTTTGCTCTGTCGTCGATAAGTAAGGACGGTTGAAAAGTTACTGTTAAACGGTTGTACATGTGCTAATTATGTTCATACGATTTATACTTACTCATCTGACACCTCTGAAGGTTTTTCGTTTCGGTCACTTGTGCTTGTTAAAAAAAAACAAAAAAAAAAACAAGCACTTTGAAAGTGAGACATCCAGTCACACTATTACCGTGTTGTACAAGCCGACTGAATACATATGGTGTGTGTCTCAGCAATGCCTCTCTTTTGTGATACGCAAGACAGTCATATACATGTATCTTTGTCTTTTTTCGTGTATATGCAGGAGGCAACATTTTGCCTGGTGATCAGGGGAGCGAGACTAGGATCGCCTGCCCTGAGTGATGCGCTGATGGCCGGCTGCATCCCTATAGTGGTGGCCGATGGTTACGTGATGCCCTTCTCCGACGTGCTGGACTGGATCAGGTGAGAGAAAAGCTGTGGCCTGTGATACACGTACTTAACAGGTACATTATCTCTGTGGTATGTGTTGGTCGCACCTTCAGTATTTTGATTCTTTCTGCATTTTAACTCTTTGACGACGGAGCACAATTTCTGACACACGATTTCCTATACGTGTGTCAGAAATTGTGCTCCGTCGTCAAAGAGTTAAAGGATGAAATGACTGTTGTCTGGTTTCCTGGTTCAAGTTATCACAGCCTAGGAAATGGTGGAAATCAGGTTTAATCGGTCAAGCGTGACTTTGGGACCAGGGACCAGCAGATAGACCCACGTGTTACAGTGGGGTCACTTTTCACCATTTCATGCTCGGTGACAACCCTGAGGATGTTCACGCTTCAGCAAAGCAGTATTGTGCTGTGAAGCAAATCCCCTCAGTAGGGTTCTTTCTAGCGGAACACAATCCTGTAATAATACTATGTGGATTGTGTGGGCGCTTTTCCCGATTGTTTGGCTCAAAGCGTTGTGAGCTCAACACCACACACACACGCACGTGAATCACACACATTCTCTCAAACACTGGACATTAACACATTACCACCACGTTGTGTGAGTGGTCAGATCGGATGTTTAGGTTTTGGAATTTAGAATTGCATTTATTTGAATTTTGTGGGCCAAACATTTTCAAATATGCAACTAGCTCTTCATCATTGGATTGTGGTAACGGATGAATCGCATAATGATTCTCACATGGCCTCAGTATCTGGTAAAAAAAAAAAAAAATTTTTAAAATTCAACAGGGTTCGCATTAACTGGCAATTACCAGTAAATTACTGGTTATAAAGAGGAAATACATGTACTGGACATTTTTTAGCTGTCAGTCCCAGGGAGTGGTTTTATTTTGCTGGGACTGGTAACAGATTTATGAGAGAAAAAAATAAAAATGAACAGGCTGATCTTAAAAATAAAACAGACAACAACAAAAAAAATGTTGATCTTTCATACAAATTTTGTGGCCCAGGCTAGATAAGCGGCACTTGCCTTATCTCTCTGAATTGTGCTTGCAAAAATTTACATCATTATTTGCAGTGCTACCGGAATTTTTTCACAGGGACTGGTTTTGCTAAGAGTCGCTGAAAAACAGTCGGGGTAGAAGGCGAGGGGACTGGTTTTGAAAAATCCTAGCGCGAACCCTGAATTCAATACTTATAGAGGCCTCAATCTGATTTGCTGCTGTGCTTGTTCGTTGCAGGGCTTCAGCGCAGGTGAGAGAGGATGACCTAGGCAAGGTGATGGAGGTGGTGGGTAACTACAGCGTGGACCGGGTGCACACCATGCGTCGCCAGGTGCAGTTTTTGTGGAAGACCTACTTCTCCTCCATGACTGCCATCACCATGACAACGCTTCAGGTCCTCAACAGTCGGATCTTCCCATACGCGGCCAAGACATACAATGAGTGGAACGAACCTCCCGATGTGGTGAGAATAATTTTGGCGTCATCATTCTGTATAGAGATACAGGTCATTAGTGTAAGGCACTGAAGTGTACAGTAAAACCTGTGTAAGGCAGACACCCAAGGGACTGTGCCAAATTGTCCGCCTTGGACAGGTGCCCCTCTTACACAAGCGCAAATGCTAGGAAGGTTCATAATTTCCATAACCTGCAAACACATTCAGTCGCATGTCCAGTTACTGAATTGGTGAAGTACTCAAGAGTTGCAGCCAGTGACCTGCTGCACCACACACACACACACACACACACCACCACCACCACCACCACCACCACCACCACCACCACCACCATTGAGAGAGAATTTGGGGTGGGGGTAAGAAGCATCACGTCTCAGTGGAAAGCAGGGACCAGACAGTCAAGTGGGCAATCAGCTTTGCGTCAGCGTTGTTTTTGTCCACTCATTACTGGAGTCGGAAGGTTTACTTTCATGGCCACAGCCTGTGAATAGAAACAAAAGAAGAGGTCAAAACGAGAGAAAAAAGAACAAACAAAAACATCTTGCACTCGGTCACGCTTCCTATTGTCACTTGACTGGCTAGTGTTATCTAACAGCAATCTCGGCACATCAGAGGAAAGGAAGAAAAAGAAAATGAGAATTTCAATCCAGATTGATCAACCAGGAGCTGTTCCACTGAGAGAAATCCAGAACAAAAGGAAACCGCATGCAAATTACAACTGTGAGAGTACAATTCCTGTCAGCTCAGTTGGTGATTTACGCTGAACCCAGATCCAACAAGAGGAAGTGATAGTTTTAAAATCACATGCAGTGTTCCAAATTACACACACTCACAAAACTCTGAAATTGACGCACAAATTTTCAAACAGCAAGTCACAGGGGACGCACTTTTTTGGTCTCGCCGTGACAAACAGTATTTTTCAACTTTCTCCTGGAAACCTGATGAACAAAAAGTGACCTGTAACTAGCAGCAGACACTTGCAGCATCGCATTTCCGCTGAGCCATTGTGTGTAACTGACGGAATCTGATGTATGGATCTTCCAAATTTACAAAAGGACCCTCAAAAATATAGAGAGAGGGTCCCACGGACCCTTGTATTTTCAAATCACAGGCAACACTGACATGACACTGTTTTGAGACTGACCACCGTGTACTGTTGACTTTTCCAGCCCCTTGTTCAGAATCCACTCTTCCTGCCCCTGGCTCCCAGTAAAGCCCAGGGCTTCACTGCCGTTGTCCTCACGTACGATCGCCTCGACTCGCTGTTCACTGTCATCCGTCAGCTGGCGGCCGTACCTTCCCTGGCCAAGGTCTTGGTGGTGTGGAACAACCAGAACAAACAGCCGCCACCTTGTGAGTACCAGACCAGAGGGCCCATAATCTGTCCTCAAATTTGTTTCTGTAATTTTTCTCTGCCTTTGTCAAATCTCATACCGCATGGGGATTCCCTGGATCTTTTGGTTTTCTCCTGGAAAGAAATTTTGTGTATTAATCCAAATTACTTACGGTCAAACTGAAACCACTGTAGTACATTTGCATTTTGCGAAGTTTGGGGGAGAATTGGGAGGTCGGGTTTGAAACATTGTCCTCTTTTACGCTAAGTACAGCTCATTCTTGCGTGTCTGTGGGGGCGTTTTGCTTGTAAGTAGTGTAGCATAGGACAAGATCGGGTGGAAAATGGTCTATTTTTCACATTTCTGTGCGGTTGCAGAATGCACTTTTTTCCATTTAAAAAACAAAAACTAAAATGTTCTTTCTGTGTTTTCAGTGTCGTCCTGGCCGTACATCGGTAAAACGGTGAAGGTTGTGCAGACAAAGAAAAACAAGCTGAGTAACAGGTAAGTGTTGCCAGTACTTTCAGAAAAAGGGCTGTGATACCACAGGCTTCTAATATTTTTCACCCTTCTGTGCTGTTTCCAGATAAATGTGTAGTAGTCTCCCTTTGAGGGTTTTCAGATACATGTACCGTCATTGGCAGTAGCTGGCCTATGCATGTGTTGTTGACAGAGATTGTTTATTGTATCTTGAGGTTACTTTGTTTCTATATATTGTTAAAATTATTTTCCTTCTGATGTATGTATAATTACTTTTGCTTGGAATGTATTGTCATGTATTACATTTGGTGTGAGGCACTTCTGCCGCTGAATGGTGAAACTGCCTGATTGCATATTGGGTCCATTGCGCTTAGATCCTTGTAGTTAATAATGGTGCATCTGCTTTCTTTTGACAGGTTCTTCCCCTATGATGAGATTGAGACGGAGTGTATCCTGGCTCTTGATGATGACATTGTCATGCTGACAGCGGATGAGTTGGAATTCGGCTATGAGGTTAGAAGTTAACTCCTTGACGACGGAGCGCAATTTCTGACACACGATTTCCTATAGGAAATCGTGTGTCAGAAATTGCGCTCCGTCGTCAAAGAGTTAAGGGTTTAGAAGCCCTGGGAAGAGTGCTTAAAATCTTGCACGTTTTGGTGGATTTCCACCTTTGACTAAAAATGTTCTCCCCCTCCCCTTCCTCCCCTCCCAGAAAGTGTGTTTTATCCTCTAAATCCTCTAAAACACTAAAATCATGCCAAATTGCACCGAGTTTAATTTGATTCCAAAAATGTTCCTCCCCAGGAAAGTGTTTCCTCCTCTGAAGCACTTAAAATCGCACCAAAATGCACCAGATTTCACAGATTTTAGTCTGATTTTGGTGGATGGGTAAATCTGGATGAGCATGCTCCGGGACGCCCCTAGCATAACATGTCTGCTTTACGGACACACGCCCTCATGGCTTTAGCACTACACATTTTTCTGCCTCTTGGGTCATGACTGTTTTAAGCCTTGTTTTTAGTGTCTTTCTTTTGGTTACGGTGCTCATCTAAAATGTAATAAAACTCTTTAGAATGTAAACGGAAACGGTAATGACTGCGAAGTGGTTACAAGTTAAGCAAATAAAAGCGACACAAAAGGGACAGAAACCACTTAACTTTGACAAAGGATGGCACAGGTCGACGTTTCGGCTTACGCCTTCTTCAGGACATAAACAAATGGGACATAACTTCAACAAACAAGCAAAAGGTAACTCTGCGGACGTACTGACATACACGGCGCGGAAAAAAAACAAAAAAAAAACACGGTGGGCGAGAAAAGGACCAGAAAAAATAGCTAAATTATCACAACACCCATCCTTAGGTGACAGAAGACCATGGACTGTGTGTGAAAAAAAAAAAAAAAAAAAAAAAAATTCTTTAGAATGTGTAAAAAGCAAAAGAGTACACATCAGAACTGAGAGAAATTCCTTGCTGCTGTAGGTGTGGAGGGAGTTTCCGGACCGGCTGGTGGGTTTTCCTTCTCGACTCCATCTGTGGGACAACACCACTCAGAAGTGGAGATACGAGTCTGAGTGGACCAACGCCATTTCCATGGTCCTCACTGGGGCGGCTTTCTACCACAAGGTTTGTCAACAATCACTTTCTCTAGTTCTTTTTGTTGTTGTTGTTGCTGTTGCTCTGAAAACCCTGAGAGAAACAGTAAATGAGCAGTGTGCATGTCAGGAAAAATTGGCACCTGATTGTGTCGCATACCATAGCTGTTCCAAGGATTGAACCCACGTTTCAGTGTCACAGCAGTGATGGCCATTTCAGTAGCCCACTGACCCACTGCCCGTTCACAATTTTGTATTTTTTATTATTATCATTATTATTATTACTATTATTGTTAGTATTGTATTTTTATTTCACCTGCATCTCATTCCTGCTTGTTCTTGGGGGAGCCGGGGTGGCCAAATGGTAGAGCGTTGGATTTCTAAGGCCCGATGCACACAAGCGTCAGCGTCATGATGCCGCGCGGCGGATCCCGCTCCCGGCGGCAGTTTCAAGGCGCTGCCACGTGTGCATGACATCGGCGCCTGGCGTCAGGCAACGGCATCAATGGTGCCAGGCGGCGGAATCCTATGATGCCGCGTATAGAACATGTCCTATTTCTGCTGCCGACGCCGCGCTGCAGACTTGGTTTCAGCCAATCAGAAAGCAGTGTGGGTCAGCGCTTGCAGTGTGGGTCAGCGCAACAAGCCATGCAGGCGAATGACGCCGAAGCCAAGTGTGCACGCAAACGGCGCACACCGCGCGCTCACGCGAGGCGTATGATGCGAGACAGCCTTTGCTGCTTGCTTCATGGTGCTGACGCTGAAGCTCGTGTGCATCGGGCCTAATGCTCAGGTCGTGAGTTCGTATCCTGGCTGGGGCCAAATATTTGTGCTGGCTTTTTCATCATTGCCCCATCTTTGATATCACCCGTATGTGGTGGAAAGGGACATTAAACACCCACCCACCACCCTGCTTGTTGTTGTGTTTCAGTATTTCAGTTACTTGTACACCTATGCACTGCCCGGCAACATGAAGGCGTGGGTGGATGACCATATGAACTGTGAGGACATCGCTATGAACTTCCTCATCGCCAACACCACAGGCAACGCTCCCATCAAGGTTTGTTGGCAGTGTTGTGTGAAGATGCTTTGTCTTCTCAGACAGGAGAGCTGCGGATATAATTTTTTTTTTTTTTAAGGCTGAGAATTGGAAGTATTTTCTGTGTGTTTTACACCTCTTGCAGACTGCCAGCACCTCTAGCAAAGTGAAAAGTATGCCCCTCTTAGTCTTTATGTTTTGGCATTTCTTGTGCCAGATTCTACAATTTTGTTGATTTTTCAAAAATTTTCCAGGGGGGCATGCAGGAGGAGAATTGTTGCATGGAGCTTACAGGAACAGTACTTGATAATTGACACGATTTAGAAATAGCTAGTGGTAGGACTAGATAAAATTACAGTTGTAGGGTTAAGTTTAACTTTTCCTGTTCTTAAAGAGAGAAATGAACATTGGGGTGAAGTTTCTCTCCCAGCACTTGACAAAGGTTTTGTCCAGATGCTTTTCGTAGCAAAGCTATTGATCATCGTAGGTATTGGTGAATTTCTCAAAACCAATGGAGACGGTCAGTCGTCCATGTTTTGTCATGATGCATACACGTCTGGGGAGCCGGGATGGCTGAGCTGGTAGAACATCGGACTATCAATGTTTGGGTCGTGAGTTAAAATCTCAGCTGACAGCCAGATGTGTGTGCCGGATTTGTTTTCTTTGTCCCGTCTCCAATATCACCCATATGTGGTGGAAAAGGATGTTCAACCCGCAAACACCCACCCACTCCCATACATGCAGGGATCGATTTTCTCGCGCGCCGTGCGACTATGTCTCATATTTTGATAAATTTGAGAAATTTCGCAAAATGCGTCATGTCGCACGAACATGACATCACAAGCGCACTTGACAACGCGAAGCAGAGATGCGCTGTCCGTGTCAGTCATAGAGTCTGTTACACTAATCTAATTTTAGTGATGAGGCTTACTTATCCCGCTCACCGCGCGCGCTTGCCAGGAACTCTTGCTCGAAAGAGTTGCAAAAAATATTGGCGCGTTAGTTTTCTCAGTTCTGCGATCGAGAGGTCCTTTTCCGTTCACCTGAACCTGAACGTCACTGCACTTAGCCTAGTAGGAACAGGCTCTCGGCACAGACATGTGACAGAGTGATGCGGGTGAACTTGATGGTCTTAAAGAAAATGAAAATGTCTCATAAAAATGACTGTCAAGGAGACAATGTCTCATTGGCATTTTTGAGTAAATCCATCCCTGTACATGCCTTACAGATGCTTTCGAATTTCACTTTTCAAAGCAAGACTAAAAAAACCCATTCCCTTTCTGCAGGTGGCGCCTCGCAAGAAGTTCAAATGTCCGCAGTGCACCAACACAGAAATGTTATCAGCGGACATCACCCACATGGTGGAGCGCTCGGAGTGCATCAACCAGTTTGCTGCCATCTACCAGAGCATGCCACTGAGGACAGTGGAGTTCCGGGCTGACCCAGTCCTGTACAAGGACAACTTCCCGTCCGTTCTGAAAAAATTCAACGACATTGGGAGTTTGTGAGGAACACTTTGGTGAGCTGTAGTTGGTGAAAGTTGTTGTCAAATATCAAAAGTTTTTGAAGCTGTGAAAGGGTTGGGGGTTTTGGGTTGTTTGTTTGTTTGTTTGTTTGTTTGTTTGTTTTTGTTCTTGGTCTTGTTTGGGCTTTCTTAGTTGTTTTTTTGTTGTTTTTAGTGGGGATTTTGTTTGTTGTTTGTTGTTTTTTGGTCATTGTTTTGGGTTGTTTTTGTTGTTGTTTTGTTTTGGGGGAGTTGTTTTTTTTGTTTTTTGTGGTTGTTGTTTTTTGTTGTGTTTTTTTGGGTTTTTTTTTTTTGGGGGGGGGGGGGGGGTGTTGTTTTTTGTGTTTTTTGTTTGTTTTTGTTTGTTTTTTTTTTTGGGGGGGGGGGGGGGGCAGGAAGATGTTAATGCAGATTTTCAAAAGGAACCAAAGATTGGTGCATTTGTATGTATTGCAATGTGCAGCAGCTACTTAGCCGTATTGACATAGACATCAGTACTGTCGTTACTTACTCGTTACTGATGATAACTGATTGCATTTGTATATTCTAGTATTTGTTAATGCTCTTATTGCTTGGGATCAGACTTGCAGAGATGTTTTATGTTATTCCTTTATGTCTGTTTCTTGAGTGAGTTCAGTACTTCAAACAGCATTTTTGGCTCCCTTGTGTAACAATGGGAGTCTATGTTGTAACCCTCCGTCGTCTGTCTGTGTGTGTGTGTGTGTGTGTGTGTGTGTGTGTGTCTGTCTGTGGGTGTGTCCGCAGTAAACCTTAACATTGGCATTTTCTCAGAATCTACAAAGAGCAGAGTCACCAACCTTGGCATACCGATAGGCAGCCATAAGACCTTTCAAAATATATAATTTTGAATGACCTTGACTCAAGGTCAAGGTCACTAAAGCTGTCTGTTTGAAAATTTTACATAGGCATTTTCTTGGAGTCTACAAATGCCAGAGGTTTTGAACTTTGCATGATGATAGACATTGATAAGAACTTTACAGATATACATGTATTCAATGGCCTTGTGTGAAGGTCAAGGTCAGACAAGTTATTTTCCGCATTTCCATAGAAAACCTTAACATTGGCATTTTCTCAGAATCTACAAACAGCACAGGCACCAAACTTGGCATGCTGATAGACAGCCATAAGGCCTTTCAAAATATATCATTCTGAGTGACCTTGACTCAAGGTCAAGGTCACTAAAGCTGTTTGTTTTAAAATTTTGCATTGGCATTTTCTTGGAATCTACAAAAAACGGAGGTTTTAAACTTTGCATGATGATAGACATTGATAACAACTTTACAGAGGTACATGTATTCAGTGGCCTTGTGTCAAGGTCAAGGCTGTACAAGCTATTTCCGCATTTCCGCAGTAAACCTTAACATGGGCATTTTCTCAGAATCTACAAAAAGCAGAGGCACCAAACTTGGCATGCTGATAGACAGCCGTAAGACCTTTCAAAATATAACATGTTGAATGACCTTGACTCAAGGTCAAGACCACTAAAGCTGTCTGTTTTAAAATTTTGCATTGGCATTTTCTTTGGAATCTACAAAAACCAGAGGTTTTAAAAACTTTATATGGTGATAGACATTGATAAGAACTTAACAGATATACATGTATTCAATAGCCTTGTGTCAAGGTCAAGGCCGTACAAGCTATTTTTGTGAAACCGTAACATTGGCATTTTCTCAGAAACAACAAACAGCAGAGGCGCCAAACTTGCCATGCTAATAGACATTGATAAGAACTATATACCCATACCACTTTAAATGACCTTGACTTTGAGTCAAGGTCATTAAAGCTGTCTGTTGTCAATTTCAATATTACCGTCTTTGGAGAAACTACAAATACTAGAGGCATCCAACTTGGTGTAATGATAGACGTCTTATTTGAATGACCTTGGCCCAAGGTCAAGGCCATATAGTCAGTTTGGGGGAAAAGTGTAATATTGCCAGGAACTAAGAACACCAGAGACACCTTACTTGGCTTGATGATAGATAGTGGTAAGATTTTTTACTCTTGAATGACCTTGACCCATGTCACAAGGGAGCCATGGAGGCTTTTGCCTCTCTAGTCATATATATATTGTTCAAAGGTACGTGTGTACCTTTGAACCGCATGTTTATGTACTTATATCATGAATCTCATAACGTATTGGTTGGATCTATGAACAAACAAAATCCCTTGGAATGTTTGAATGTTCAAAAGACATCTAGTCACGCACACCAAAGTGTGTGTGTGTGTGTGTGTGTGTGTGTGTGTGTGTGTGTGTGTGTGTGTGTGTGTTTGAGTGTGCGTGTGCGTGTATGCGCGTGCGTGCATTTCACTTTGTCTATCATATTAATGTAATGTGTGATAGGCTCAATGACCGGGTGGGTGTGTGTCTGGGAGTTTAACGTCCGTTTCCACCACGTAGGGGTGATATCGAAGACGGGGCAACAACAAAAAAAAGGCCAGCACAAACATTTGGCCTCAGCTGGGATTCGAACTCACGACCTGAGCGCTCAATGACTGAAGCAGTTGTACAGGAAAGGGAAATAAGCAGACGACAATCTTTGCCATGGGATTGTTTATGCTGACACAGGGGCATCACACAGTTTCAAGACCAGATAATATATTTGCTTAAAAAAAGCATACATAGCTGTAGGTTTCATGCTGTTTGAAAATGATGGTGGTTTTTATAGACGGCGCCTGTAACGTGTGTCATTTGTGATGTGATTACGCCATTGGATGGCCGTGCGCATGTACTGGATGCTATTTCGGATGTGATCGTGCCAATAAATTCTGATCACAACTCTGGCTCTGTGTGTGTGTGTGTGTGTGTGTGTGTGTGTGTGTGTGTGTGTGTGTGTGTGCCGTCAACTTTAATTTTGTAAGTGAAGAAAGTGGATGAACTGATGACGCACAAACCGCTCATATGAAAAGGAAACGGAGGTGATTGGAGTAGTTAATTTAACACGTCACCTCTAGGCCATTCGGGGTGGATGGAGGGGGGGGGGGTGTACACAATACATGTAATGATATGGGGAATTTGTATAGGCTATATAACTATTCCAGCAGTTCTAGGCGCTTTACAACACCACACACACACACACGCACGCACAAAACCACAGGAAGCAGAACGAGGCTTGGATGGAAGTGAGGGGGGGGGGGATGGGTAGAGGGGGTTAAAATAGTCTTATGATAATACAAAATCATAGTTCCGGATGCTGTTCTCCCTTGGCGAGGCAGTCACGACTACAAAAACTGATACGGTAATACAGAAATAAATGGGCCTTTATCCTCGAGAAGCACGCTGTTCGGTACAATACAACGATGCGGGTATTTCCGAGTGTTATCATGATCACGGAGCTGTCTTTACGATGGAGCAAAAAAAAGACGTACAGGCTTGGATACCTGAAACTACAAATCTAGACGGCTTTCTTTTTTCGTTCGTATTCTGTTGCAATAGACGACTCCACTTGGTAAGCCCCGGCCGAGGCCAAAGCCCCGCTCCTTTACTCTTACCGTGTTTTGGCAAAACACAGTACATGTACGTCCATGACCGTGACGTCATTTTATGGAAAGAGGGGTGA
The DNA here is from genome assembly GCA_018292915.2 of Batillaria attramentaria. Taxonomy (NCBI): domain Eukaryota; kingdom Metazoa; phylum Mollusca; class Gastropoda; family Batillariidae; genus Batillaria; species Batillaria attramentaria. The sequence goes on from JACVVK020000382.1 coordinate 215,885, forward strand.
TTTCAAGATGAAAGGGACTGACGCGGTCGTCTTTTTCCTCAAACGACGTCAATGGACTTACTGCTTTCTGTCCATGTTTCAGTCATATCAAACTACATGTGCTTCCTTCGTTGTAGTGTCTGGCAAAATGTTTGCTAGACCATGCCACGTGTTGTGCTCATTATGCCGTGGGACGCGATTGGCTGAATTCTGGAGGCTCGACACTTTTACACTTTTGTTTGACAGGAGGGGAGCCGCTAATTCATCGTGTAAAAGCAGAAAGATCAGTGACCAACGACTCACTGCTTTTACCAATGCACTGGGTGATTTTTTTTGTTGTTTTTGTTTTGTGTGTTTTTAATAAGACTCCTTATACGTTTTTTATGACAAAAATCGTTGGTTGCTTTATTTTATTCTTTACTCTTTTCTTTCTTTATCTCGTTCTCGTCGTCTTTAGTGACACCATTCTGTGCTGAAAAAGGACGTTAAACTGGCAACCAAGCAACCAACTCTCGTTTATTGTTTCTTTGTTTGTTTGTCGCTTTGGCTTGTCACGATATCCCGTTTCGGTGGCGAACTAAACGATAAATATATCCCGCTTCCTTATCGGCGACAAACACATACGTTACATCGACAATGAAGATGCAGATCTATACACGCACGATGGCAAAGTTGAAACTCAGACACGAATCTTATGCACATACACACTGACGTAAAGATTTGCGACCCGCCGGTCATTGAAAAACAGCTCGGAATCTGTCCAGAAAACCCGGGTGAACAGGTACCCCGAAGTAGGCTCACCGCACCCTGTAAATAAACCCTCGAAAGCGGGGAGTGTCAACATCCTTCTATGAGAGCGGGAGATGATTATTGAATGTATCCTATCCCATGAACACGCAGCCACCATGGCCGGTTGTGTAATGCCAACGCAGATGACGTCGACAAGGCAATAGCGGATTCCAAGAGGAAAGACGGTGGAGCCGGTAGCGATTTCAAACTCATTCCTGCCACCGGTGTTAGAGGCCGTAGATACGAACCTCGCTTGGCGCATGGCATGGTTTTCACATGTAGTAGTGAGTTCGAATCTCGACCTTATGGATGAGAGTCCGACGTATGTGCTGGCTTCCCTCACCCCCCCCCCCCCCCCCCCGCCTTTCCCAGGGCCTGTCTTTGATATCACCTTTACTATGATTTATAGAATAGGGACATCCTGCAACTAAACCTTTCTGAATCCGCCCATGCGGACAGCGAGTGCGTGTTCATGTTGAGGGAGTCGGGGTCTTGCTGTAGTGCTTGCATGTCCAGGTTTGTTTGCAAACTCTCGCTTTTACAAGCGCCATTCGCTTCGTCAGTGAAATTCCCGCCACTGAGTCTGCGCTGTACCATGTCTGCTGTTTCCTTGTTGCCTTGGCGACTGAGGGGCGGCGTGTCACTGGATGTTGGGCCCACGAGTTGGAGACGCAAACTGTTCAAGTTCTTACACAGAAACTGCATCAGGTCAACGCTGACACACACACACTCCTGTTCACATGTCAGTAATATCCCCATTATCCCCTTTTGTGTTACTTCCCTTTTCCGTATACATCCGGTAATTACAGCCCATGTCAGCCGATGCATCAGAACTGAGGAATATGCTAATGACCTTCAATTATGCATCAGATTACAGAAATAAACCATCTTCAGTACAAACACGAAGGAACCTGATTTGTCACGTCGCCGATCACTCAGCTGAACTGAATATTTTCACATCACCTGAAACATAAACTATTCCAGTTCGTAATACATCTGATCTGTTTGTACCCCCCCCCCCCCAAAAAAAAAAAAAATAAAAATAATAATAATAATAATAAAAATACACCTTTTATCGACAAAATTATCCTCCAAACAAGGAGTATGACTGCTCACGTAGCGTGGTACAATGTAGTTGAAAATGGCCTCACACGTAACCCTTTCATTCCATGGGATGAACCAGAAGGCGTTCAGCCCGGCAACGCCAGCAGCAACAACAAACACAAAATTGTCTCCCCTTCGTCAACCTTCTTCTGGAAGAAAGTGCCTAACCAATGGACGACTGACCCCACTTCTGCCAATCAAAAGGACGAACCCCCAAAATTCAGCCAGTCGCCTCTTGAGGCATAATGAACACAACACACGGCATGGTCTGGCAAACTTATTGCCAGACACCACAACGAGGGAAGCAGATGTAGTTTGATATGACTGAAACATGGAAAGAATGCAGTACGTCCATTGTCCATTTGACATCATTTGAGGAAAAAGATCGTTACGTCAGTCTCTTTCATCTTGACATCACCCCTTTCCCCATAACAATGACGTACTGTGTTTTGCCAATACACGGCAGAATACTGAAAGGAGGCGGGGCTTTGGCTTTGGGGCTTTCCGAGTGGAGTCGTCAATTATTAACTCCATGACGCTACACCTCTTTTCCAGATGACGTCAGAAAAAAAATAGTATACATTTTGATATGTTACATGGCGACTATACGGTACTGGGACGAAGCCCAAAAACCACGTGCTTTCTGGTGTACAGCACGGGGGAAGGAACAGTCTGCAGGGTGCCTCTGGTCTGAGGTAGATTTTCGGCTTCGTCCCTGACGTCTAAGTATTATTATCGTTTTTAAGGGTCTACTCACCACAAGTTCAATATGAAAAAAGCAAAGCATGTTAACCCTTTCAGCCCTGAAGGAATCTCAATAGCGATAACGCTCCTCTGCCTGGGAGTTTTTCAAGTGTGCTAGATCTAAAGCTGGGCTCTTGCATACAAAACCCTATTTCTCAAGAAGTTTTGGATCCATCCTACAGGGGAATCTTCCACTGTGCAGAGCGTATCTATGAGAGTCGGTCACATACACGCATATTATTGTTAGGGTCTACGAGACGGTAGGTGATACGGTGGCAGGGCTGAAAGTGTTAAATGGAAATGTCACATGTATGTATGTACACAAGTGTATCCGCAAACATGAAATACATATTGTAAACATGTAAATGAATAAAGCATAAAGAAAAAACATGGGGAAATGATGAATGAAGAACAAAAGAACCGAAAAAAAGAGAGAAAAAATAAAGAAGAGAGGAAAGGAAGAAAGACAAAACAAATCCTTCCAAAGCGGTTCAGGCACCTTATGGAATGGACCTGCTTCCTGATACCCACAAAAAAGTAAAATAATCGTTTTTAGGGTACCCAATTTTACATCGTTTTTAGGGTACCCAATTTTACATCGTTTTTAGGGTACCCAATTTTACATCGTTTTTAGGGTACCCAATTTTACATCGTTTTTAGGGTACCCAATTTTACATCGTTTTTAGGGTACCCAATTACCGTTTTTTAGGGTACCTAATTATCGTTTTTAGGGTACCTTCCCTCGCCAACGCCATCGCCACCTTACGGTGTTTGAGGCAGGATGTTGCCTGGTCTACAAGAAATTGAAGATGCGCATCATGTACGTATGTAGAGCAGTCTTTGTGCCGCACAAGTACCTCATCTTGCATACCAAGATGTTCTAAGCAAACAAATGACCTTCCTGTAGGACTCTCTTTCGTGAGTAACGCGGTCATGATGTATGTATGGGCTGTTACGGAAGCAATGATTAATACTGCAAAGTGGGTGAGTGAGAAACTAGAGACGTGAAAGCCACCTGTCCGGAATCCACGCCACTGTGACGAAATATGACTCATTCTTTTCTGAACCGGGTGTCCTCGGGCTCTGTATTCTAATATAGAGTTTTTCATTATTTGTTTTCGCATCTCATAGAATCCAGGGAATTCGAAAAGGCCAAAATGTTTATTTCAAAACCCCAGTACATGAAACAGAACAATAAACAAATAAGGCAAGCTTACCATACTCACATACCTCATAACCACTCGCACACTCGCATCGATTTTATTTCAGTGTGTGTCATTTGTGATATTTTCAGCGAGTGTTCGCCTTGTCACTGTATTTAATATTACATAGCTATTATTAGCATCATGAGCTCATCAGATCCTGTTTCATACGTCGTAATCTTGTTCTTCGAACACGCACGCAGCACGCGCGCGCGCGCGCACGCGCACACACACACACACACACACACACACACACACACACACACACACACACACACACACACACACACACACACACACACACACACACCACAATCCTTTTATATTTGTGTTGTCTTGAGTGTGCAAAACAGGACAGGCCATGATAGGTGAACCCTGTTTGTCACGTTTGAACCGTGTACCGCGATAGCTGAACCCTGTTTGTCACGTTTGAACCGTGTACCGCGATAGTTGAACCCTGTTTGTCACGTTTGAAACCGTGTACCGCGATAGTTGAACCCTGTTTGTCTCGTTTGAACCGTGTACCGCGATAGTTGAACCCTGTTTGTCACGTTTGAACCGTGTACCGCGATAGTTGAACCCTGTTTGTCTCGTTTGAACCGTGTACCGCGATAGTTGAACCCTGTTTGTCACGTTTGAATGTGTACCGCGATAGTTGAACCCTGTTTGTCACGTTTGAACCGTGTACCGCGATAGTTGAACCCTGTTTGTCACGTTTGAACCGTGTACCGCGATAGTTGAACCCTGTTTGTCACGTTTGAACCGTGTACCGCGATAGTGAACCCTGTTCGTCACATTTGAACTGTGTACCGCGATAGCTGAACCCTGTTTCTCACATTTGAACCGTGTACCGCGATAGTTGAACCCTGTTTGTCACGTTTGAACCGTGTACCGCGATAGTTGAACCCTGTTTGTCACGTTTGAACCGTGTACCGCGATAGTGAACCCTGTTCGTCACATTTGAACTGTGTACCGCGATAGCTGAACCCTGTTTCTCACATTTGAACCGTGTACCGCGATAGTTGAACCCTGTTTGTCACGTTTGAACCGTGAACCGCGATAGTTGAACCCTGTTTGTCACGTTTGAAATGTGTACCGCGATAGTTGAACCCTGTTTGTCACGGTTTGAACTGTGTACCGCGATAGCTGAACCCTGTTTGTCACGTTTGAACCGTGTACCGCGATAGTGAACCCTGTTCGTCACATTTGAACTGTGTACCGCGATAGCTGAACCCTGTTCGTCACATTTGAACCGTGTACCGCGATAGCTGAACCCTGTTCGTCACATTTGAACCGTGTACCGGAGTCTTGTTTTGTACCTGATCAACGGGGGAGCCAGGACAGCCGAACGGCAGAGCATTGTGAGCGTTGTGGGTTCAAATCCCGTCCTGGGCCAAATATTAGTGCTGGCCTTTTTTCTCGTTGCCCCGTCTTTGATATCACCCATACGTGGTGGAAAAGGACGTTAAACTCCCAAACACCCACCCACCCACCCGCCTGATCTAAGACTAAGTGGTACTATACATTCTGATACCACGAACACCTTTCCAAACGATTTGTCGGTAGATGTGATTTTGAGTCTCTTCCTGTGGAAACAAGAGATCAGTACATCGATCGTCTGTTCTCTGAGAAGAACGCCGCCCACCTTTTCCTGCGAGCATTTTTCCCTGTGAAACCAAGTGTTTGTTTTATAGATCTTCCCCGTGTGTCATGTGGGAACGGTTGGCAGGACAGTAGTCTCAGCCGCAATCAGTGGAAAGTAGACGTAAGCTAGAATCAGAGGCAATCGGATCATTCTGAATAATATATGTAGGATGAGCACCGATTTTTTTTATTTTTTTTTACTACTAAAGATAATACATGTAGGTTGGAGTCGTCGAAAGGTATCTTGGTAGGTGTCACAGAGAGAGAGAGAGAGAGAGAGAGAGAGAGAGAGAGAGAGAGAGAGAGAGAGAGAGAGAGAGAGAGAGAGAGAGAGAGAGAGAGAGAGAATGAACGAATGAATGAATGAATGAATCTTTATTTCTCAACGGTAGAAGTTTTAACACAAAGGTCAAGTTTCTGACTTGCCGTTGCTACAACTACTACATAATTGATAATCAAAAACAACAACCACAACAACAACAAAAACTAAGAGAGAGAGACAGACAGACAGACAGAGAGAGAGAGAGAGAGAGAGAGAATGAATGAACGAATCTTTATTTCTCAACGGTAGAAGTTTTAGCACAAAGGTAAATTTTCTAACTGACTTGTCGTTGCTACTACATAATTGATAATTCAGTAAAAACAACAACCACAACAACTACAAAAATTAAGAGACAGAGACAGAAAATGAATGAATGAATCTTTGTTTCTCAACGGTAGAAGTTTTAACACAAAGGTCAATTTTCGAACTTGCCGTTGCTACAATTACTATATAACTGATAATCAAAAACAACAACAACAACAACAACAACAAAACTACAAGAGAGAGATGGTGATGACTGATGATGACGATGACGAAGATGATGACTGTGACACGATACAGTGCACGACTCCACCCTGACTGTCCTTGGCGCTTCGGGAAAGGTTTGACAGGTAACAGGGGAAAATACAGATGGTTAATAAAGAGATGCGCTGCAGAGATGAGTATTCCGAGAGACGGAGACAGAGTGTCGTTTGCAAAGGGAGAAAGAGTCAATGGAATAGTTTCTTCGGTTCGAGTGTTGACGTTGGTACTGAAATGACTACTCTACATTCCTGTGGTTGCTTGCTACTGCCAGGCCCATCCACTGAAAATTTGAACAGTGAGACTGGGGGGTCGCAAAGTAAATGCGTCACACACACACACACACACACACACACACACACACACACACACACACACACACACACACACGTATCAAATCTATAACTGGTCTATACGAGCAAAAAGATGGCGCGGCTGCGTAAAACTTACTGACAAACCAGTGACATAAAAAACCAATATGAAATCTCTCTCTCTCTCTCTGGCCCATAAGCAGCGAGCGTGAACATTACAGTGTTGACACGCAGCACTTCAATATTGAGTCACAAGTATGCATGTGTATATATAGAAGACATTTCCCCCTCGCCCATCAGCGCGGAGCACACGTGCGTGCGTCGGTGTGTTGACACAGATAGTCCCTGTCTCTCCGGTCCGTGCGCACGTGACCAGTGTTTAACGAGGCTTGGCCAAGGGCCTCTAGACTGTTCAAACCTTTGGGGAGGCCGCCTGGGGGGCTTGGCTCCTGGTACCCGGCTGTATGTTATCCTCAGCATCCATCCGACATCTCTTCTTGTCACCACGCACCCTCCAGTACCGCCACACTTCGCCGCAAGAATGCGTCACCTGACTGGCTGAGACCCCGTAAAATAGGGTGGGTGTGCTGAGGCTTCGGGTGGGGAGGGGGGTCACTTGAAAGACGGGGACACCTGCGGGAAAAAATCCATTCATTATATTTTGCCTTCAGCTCTACCCCAGCTCCAGTGGTGTTCCTCCAAGGTCGTGATTAAAGATGACTCACGGCGGGTCAGTTTTGAGGCTCGGGCAACTTGATTTTGTCACCCACGATAATGACGACAAGGATGAGGGCGATGGCATAACGCAATCTTTCGTGTGCGCTCATCAAAATCGTCACAATCATCATAGTTCTGCTATTACTCGTGTAAGAGGAAACATATTACTTGTGTTGACGCGACGCTAACTGAATGCGCAGATGTCAGTGTCAACATTTTCTGGTACGTTGCCAATATCATACTCATGTTAGCCTAGTGAAGGAAAACAATTATCTCGCTGTCTTCACAGGCTGCGGCGGAGTTTGTCGTGGTACCTGGAGACGGGCTCAGCATCCCGTTTGGTTTCATCTACACCGGTCGACACGTGAGCCGCCCCGCGCTTCCCTGTACAGAGCAGGCTTCTTCTGTCCCACCTCAAGCATCGCTATTGTGGACATCTCGCTCCACCAATCACGCGCTCGGTTACTCCCGCTCCACCTTGCGTCCAATAGAAAAGACGAACAAAAAATAAACTTGAAACTCGGCTGCGGCCTTTTGGGTATTCTACCTGCGTCTCTGTCGGCTGCTGAGGCTGGATTTTCTGAGGAAGAAGGGGAACAAGCAACAAAGTTAAACAGGAGGCTTACGTAAAATAACTCGCTTCTTTTGATTCGTAAGGAGACAACCAACAAACGGATTGCGCCTGTGAGGATTACGTGTGACTTGACGAAGACTTTTGTTTGCTGGGAGCAGACGAAGATCAGTGATAAGTGAAGTTGCGCGAGGTGCACACTGGGAAGTTCGTTCCCGGTAAAGTCGTCTGGCGGTATGGGACCAAAAGTGTTCACCATCGCATGGTTGGCCTCGGTAAGTTTTTAACTTGATGTTAAGTTGTTTGGTTTTTGTCGTTATTTTGGGTAAATCTTTTCCCAGTAGTTCGGACTGGTGTCTAATTCTTGTACTTTTATTTCCAGTCAGTCATCAACACTGAACGTAGGCCTTGCGTAATGCGCGAAGTAAATCATGTTCTGCGGTGACCAAGTACTGGTTCTATAGCAAGTGAAATAAGAATTTATTTTGGGATAACATGAAGAAGGAGAGAACTCTCTTAGCTCTACCTGTGACTTGAACTGTGAATTCTTGAAAATCTTTCAAATTGTAAAGCATGTGGTTCCTCTTCCGTTTAATGGTCGCTTTCATGATGCTACAGAATTTGTCAGAAAGTGTCACGGACGAGTATGACATTTTTTGTAAAAGTAAGATTTGGGGAAATGTCTTAAATATCTCCAGTTGTACCACCCGCACCCTCAGAGTCATCAGCAAAACCAGCAGAAAATATCTTGTACTCGTTTACGATCACTGCGCAAAACTGCCAAGGAGACATCAAACATGGGAACCAGTGTGTCGCATGAACGAAACAGGCCCTTCTTGCTCAAGATGGGTGAAGGAATCCATGACTCATTGCGGGACAGCCAGTTTATCTTTTCAAAAAGTAAATTTGTTTTAGTCATTTAAAGTTTCTGTTTGGACGTGGCATGACTCTCGAAGGAGATGTGGGAGCCGACTGACTAATTAAAACATTATTTTTCAAGGATGAGAAAACAGACGCACACTGAGTCTCTCTTACCACCAGCCCTTATAACATTAAAGTCTGAATACGTTTGTCAGGCGTAAGCCAACGCTGGAAAACTTTTCTTTAAATGCGCTTAACTCTTAAGCGCCCAAGCCCGACACCACCACCCCCCCCCCCCCCCTGCCTACTATATGATAAGACTGGTTAAAAGAACAAGTCACTGCACACCAGTAGGAGCCACTTCAAACCACTATTACGCAAGGCGTGGGCCTTTCCCGCCGCTAGGCCCGAGACCGCGGCAGATTGCGTAATAGTGGCTTTAAAGTGGCTCCTAGTGGTCTGAAGATTTCAAATATAATTGCGATTATTGCGTGGGCTTTTAAGAGTTAATCCGTGCATCAGAATCAGTCAGTTGGGACACAGTATAGCAATAAAAACCATTGTGGTGACTCGGGTTGGTGTATATGTGTCGTTCTACGCACTTAGAAGCGTACCGCGTACTGAGCAGACGACGTTATATTGTTGCGGACAGAAGACCAGCTAGACGGCGCTGATCGGTGGCTATTTTCGGAAGATTTGTCGAGTCCCGGTCTGTTCAGGAACGGGGCGCAGGCTCAAAGAAAGTCGTATTTGTGTAATAATAGAAGCTACAACGTCACGAAAACGGTTGCTATGGTCAACTGAAGCGTTCCTCTATCCGGCAAATAAACCTTAAAGATTCGAAAGTGGCAGTTTTTCATCTCAGCGACGTTACGAACAGAGAGGGTGGGTGGGGTGGGTGTTTGGGAGTTGAACGTCCTTTTCCACCACGTATGGGTGATATGAAAGACGGGGGCAACAAGAAAAAGGCCAGGACAAATATGTGGCCCCAGCCGGGATTCGAACTCACGACCCGAGCATTGGGAGTCCAACGTTCTACCATTCGGCTATCCCGGCTCCCCCGTTACGAACACAGAGGCGTAAATAACAGAACATTACTACATTAACAACAGAACATCCATTTACAGAAAGTGGGAGAGACTTACATGCAATGTCTGTGGGAGAGACTTGCCCACGTTCAGTGTCTGTGTCATTTTTCACTCCTATTATTGCATCAAGCTGTCATACAAACTGTCCCCAGTCTCGCAGGCACCGCGAAGGCTGGTTGACATGACATCAAATAAGATGTTACCACTTCGCAACTTAAAAGAGAGGACTAGTTTGCTCATCCCTAGGTAAACTTTGCAGCCTGGGGGCAGTTTTCGCTTTGAATGCAAATATGTAATGCGTTAGTTGGGAGGTCGGGTTGTGGTGACATCTTTTGATACCCGGCGGCCTACTTTTTTGTTCGAATTTATTTATTTGGTTTATTAATTCATTTGTTCATTGATCGAATGATTTTTTTTTTAGGATGTGTTAGGATGAGTGATGTGTGAATACACAACGAGTTGGTGTATTTTTCAAGAATTATGCTGTATAAATGTGATTTATTATTATTATTATTATTATTAATGCTTTATGTGCATATGAGTTATGTGTGAACGCACAATGAGTTGGTGTATTTTTCAAGAATTACGCTGTATAAATGTGATTTATTATTGTTGTTGTTGTTGTTGTTGTTGTTATTCATTTAGTTTTTGTATTCTTTAGTTTTTAATGTGGTATTTTTAAAATTCATTTTCGTTGTATTTTATTATATTATATCACAGTATACTGTATTTTTGAAATTGTGCTTTACCTTGAACCTGTAGCTTGTAAAGACATACGGAAAAAGGGGACTGCACCCATCACCTGTGTCTCATCAGTAAACAAAACAAATCTGTATGTGTGTGTGTCTGTCTGTCTGTCTCTCTCTCTCTCTCTCTCTGTCTCTCTCTCTCTCTCTCTCTCTCTCTCCTCTCTCTCTCTCTCTCTCTCTCTCTCCTCTCTCTCTCTCTCTCTCTCTCTCTCTCACACACACACACACACACACACACACACACACACACACACACACACCAGCAAAGGCAATACACTGCTGATCTACAGAGAAACTCCATTTGGAACCAAAGACCCAGGTTATTGCTGTTTGGCGAGAAGTGATCGACCCTATTAGAACGCGTCCCTTGTCTGAGTGGAGCGCAAACTAGCGATTGTTAACTGCTCATCCGCTCTCTACACAAAAATCAATCCTCCTTCTGTTGATCAACATTTTTATTTCACGGATTTCACGTGCAGGTAGAGAGAGAGAGAGAGAGAGCCTTGATTTTTCGAGTAAAAGTTAGAGGCGCGCAGACCATTTCAGACACTTACCGTTGCTCTACAACAGAACAAAGAGAAAGAGAGGGAGGGTGCGTGTTTGGGAGTTTAACGTCCTTTCCCACCACGTACGGGTGATAACAAAGACTGGGCAATGACAAAAAGCCCAGCACAAATATTTGACTCACGACCCGAGCATTGAAAGTCCTACGCTCTACCATTCGGCTATCCCGGCTCCCCGAGAGAGAGAGAGAGAGAGAGAGAGAGAGAGAGAGTTTACACCCTCTTACTGAATTTCGGTCCGTCTTTCAACTCTGTCAAGTAAGAAGAGTTTGCAAGAAAGAACAAACCGCTGGTCAAAACTAATACAATTGGTTAAAAGATCGTTTACTTTCTTGTTGTTTTCTGTTTGCGATCTTTATCACTGTCATTGTTAAATCCACATATAAGTTCGTGTGTCTATCGTACAGCAACGCAATTTATGTTTTCCTGACGCGTCGAATATTTACATTTTATTTTGCTGTGAGTCCAAAAACGAATTTCCGTTTTATTTGTAATATTTAATGGACAGTAAAGCATTTATCATCATCACTATTCTTCTCCTTCTTCTTCTTCTTCGTATCATAAAGGGAAATGAAATCGGTGCAGCACTCAGACCTGTCAGATATCGAATCATAGTCTCAGGCCAGAATCGGTATAATATATTTCCAGAAACCTTGCGGCCAGGCTGCTTGTTCTGTTGAAAACTTGTGACGACACACAGTACGACCAAAAAGGACAGTAAGTCCCATAAGAGCGCGTTATTTGTTTTAAATATTAAAAGTTGGGAAGGTAGAGGGAGGTAGCCTCGAGGTCCGAATGGAACGTCACTTCAATCACAAGTCGTGTATGTAGCCTTTGTCGTAGGCTATACCTATAGCTTTGTGAGTGATTTTTTTTGTGTGTGTGGCATAATGTGCCTTTCACTGAAGCCAAACTATGTCGACTTTTGTAATCTTATATGGTCAAAAGTAGCCAGTGAATGGTTTATTTACAATCATTTCCGATTTCTTGTCTTTGATTCTTGTTTTCCGTGATCGCCAAAACAGTGGTCACTGCACCTAAACTGTGGCGATTATCGGACCAAAAAAACTAACCACAGAATACAGTGTGGAATTTTACAAGTCTTTTTTCGGTGTTGTTTGATTTTGTAAATGTGTGCACAGTCCTTGTTGTAGTCGGCAATGTTAATTGGAGTCAATCTATGCCGACCTTCACAAACTGATGTCGACTGTGGGAAACGTACGGCGGAATTTCAGGGAACATTTACCTTCCCCGTGTACTGTCACCAAACACGGCGTTTGCTGACACAAGCGGGGTATATGTACTTCACGGAAGTTGGAAGAAAAAAAAGGGCGACGTTTCTTATGCGCATTGCAGTCATAGACGTCACTTCACAATCAGGCGAAGATTTTCAACATTATCATAAGTTTTTGTGTAGAATAATCCAGTATGTTTCTGCCAATCCGGGATAGACGTCTGTGGCATACATGTCAGTGACCTCGCCAAACTTGGACTGACGTCAGCAATAGTTCAGTCTTCTCTTAGAACCTTCGACAATGCAACGATTCGACATGTCTTATACCTCGTTTAAACCGAAGAGATTTTTAACTTGTGTTTACATCCTGTTTTAACGTGACATTTTTTAAAGGACCTCGTAGGAAGGAACCCTGGTTAGCCGCGAAATAGTCTCTGCTGCCTGCGCGGCGTCAAGCCACAACTAACTAACTAACTAACTAACTCGCCAAACTTTGTTCATGCAGAGATAATCGCAATTTTGTCCTCTACATAGAAAATTCCGGAAGTTGGTTTTTGGTCGATTTTCAGATAATTGTATGGGTAATAGCCTGGGGGTTGCGGGTTGATTCAGTGGTGAGGACCATTGAACCATGTTTGAAACTCGCAGACGGGCCAAGACAGCGTTGGAAAATCTTCGGAATCAATAAACAGTGAAAATCACAAGACATTTGCAGGTCTTGGCGTGGAAAAAGCGCGTAAGTCTTCGTGCAGTACTAGTAAATCATAATGACCACGCCTGATGATTGCTGGCGCTTCTGTTGTTCAGAAAATTGCGTATCTCAACCTGAAAAATCGCAGTCGGTACTCCAACAGAAATAATTCCGTAATTCTTGCTAGAATTGTCTCTTTTTTTTAAACGAAAGTTATTGAAATAATATACCTTTCACTCGACGCACGAGTCCATTGTCGAAAGTATAGGACAGTGACTATGTCAACTTTGATTTCCTATTGCACACAGTCGTGTAATTATATGCACGTGTTTAGTTCTCATGGTCAACGAAGCACCACGTTGTGACCTAGAAAGAGTCCAGAAGACCACCAAACCGCGTGTCTTACGACGGTCAGTTGAAACCAGGAAGTGGGCCCACGTTTGACCCACATTCTCTGTCTCATTGTTTGGAGAGCGGAGAAGGGAGGCAAATGTCGAGGGTTAAAGATCTTGGTCTGTTTACCTGGACCTTGTGAGAGAAATTCAAAATATGTTGCGCTCTCTCTCTCTCTCTCTCTCTCTCTCTTGTATAGTGTACCAAAACTGACGACCCGCCTCCACATTAATGATTTGAATTAGAAAAAAATACGGGGGGGGGGGGGGGGGACATAGAAACTAATACACAAACCAGAAGAGTATAAAAAGAGAAGGGGTGGGGGGGGGGGGGTCCACTTTTTTCTGGCTTCATCCCGTCGAGCGTTCCTTTTCCACCTAGACAAGCGACACTTTGTAATAGGATCGATCACTTTTCTGAGAACAGCGCACACCTGGGTCTTTGTTTCAAAATGGGGGCTCTCTGCAGGTCAGTGCACTGCCTCTGCCGGTGTGTGTGTGTGTGTGTGTGTGTGTGTGTGTGTGTGTGTGTGTGTGTGTGTGTGTGTGTGTGTGTGTGTGTGTGTGATGTGAACGAAAACGGCGTTTGACAATGGACGACTCCACTGCTGTCAATCAAAAGGGTCGAGCCCCCAGAATTCAGCCAATCGCGTCTCGACGCATAATGAGCACAACACATGGCATGATCTGGGGTAAACTATTTGCCAGTCACTACAACGAGAGAAGCACGGGTAGTTTAACATGACTGAAACATGGAAAGAAAGCACTAAGTCCAATGACGTCATTTGAGGGTAAAAGACATTACGTCCATGTCTCATCTTGAAATCACCCCTTTTCCCATACAATGACGTCATGGATTTTTTTTTTTTTTTGGCCAGTACACCAGCAGAGTAAAGCAGTCGGGCTTTGGCCTCGGGGCTTGCCGAGTGGAGTCGTCTATTTGTTTCAGCTTCGTCAAGAAGAAACGAAAACAGGACAACACCGCAACAGATTAAGCGCGACATACGCGACATGATTATGCTGATAACATCGATATTGTTGACACATAATGACTCAGGCATTTTCACGTTACTCTATAATAATTACTTTTTATAAACCTATTTGCAAATAAGTATGACGCATTTTGACGCAGGTCGTGTGGATGCTACTGTTGCGGGGGACCTCAGCTCAACAGCTGTGTGGAAGTGTGGTAAGTAAGTGTGTGTGTGTGTGTGTGTGTGTGTGTGTGTGTGTGTGTGTGCGCGCGCGTGTGTGTGTGCGTGCGCGAGGGTACGGTTTGGGAGTTGATCTTCCTTCTCCACCATGTAAGGATGATATCAAAGACGGGGCGACGAGAAAGAGGCCAGCACGAATATTTGGCCCCAGCCAGGAATCGAACTCACGACTCGAGCATTGAGAGTCCAGTGCTCCTACCATTCGGCCATCCCGGCTCCCCAGTGCGCGCGCGAAACACTTAATTAAAAAGGTAATAAGGTCGTGAGCAGCACTCATATTTCTGCTGTAGCCAGACACATACTCCAAGAAGTGCCGACGAAGACCGCCATTCGTCTCTGGTAAATTCATCATCTACATCATCATGTAGCAGCAAAATTGTATTGGGTGGCGCTGCATCGCGACGCGCTTCCCCCCGGGGGGAAGCAGCCCAAATTTCCCAAAAGGGATAATAAAGTAGTTTTTAAAAAATGATTCTTACGTGTGTTTTTTTTTTTAAATCATCGTTTGTCGTCAAACGGAAAGTGTGGCATTGTTTCCTCTAAAATGCGTCAGCTATTTGAACGGAAACTACCTCAGATCGCCGATTCCACGAAGCATCCGAGGGAATTCGAAGCTGCATAATCAGGTGGCGCGGAAAAAGAAGCGTGCACACGAGAATGAGTGAAGGAAATATCGGCGAGATCGCCCCATTGCCAGGATGGGCACCAAAGGTTTGTGATTTTAATTTAAAACAAACCGGTACAAGGCAGCGCGTTGACACCTTCCCGGGAACACCATTGAAGATTCAAACAAGGGAAAACGAGCTGGATACGATGTTGACACTGGACGCTAGCAGGTACTCGTACCTGGCTGTTGTCGCGCATGCTAGTCATCAAATCTCGCTGGCCGGTCGTGAACTTGGAGGTCCGCGTTTTACGCCTCTGAGGAAAGTTTAAATTTACATCGGAGGTGTCAAGAAGGCGCTTGTTTTGATCGCAAGCAACGCAAATACTGGCTGCGTTTCTGTGGTTTCTATAAGCTTTTTGTTCCGCGTCTGTAAATTCCCACAGATGCACTCGCTGTTTGTATTAGTTTGGTAATTTGGTTACACACGGTGTGGGCGCTCACGTTTATGATAGTACTGTCCTCGGTTTTGGCTTCTAAACTCTGTCGCGCTAAATTTAAAAAAAAGAAGTAAGAAACGTAAAAAGTAAACATTAAAACTCACTATCAAGAGAAAAAATACTGAAATCTCGGAGGAGGAGGGGGGGGGGAGATTGTGAGATTGTGTGTGTGTGTGTGTGTGTGTGTGTGTGTGTGTGTGTGTGTGTGTGTGTGTGTGTGTGTGTGTGTGTGTGAGAGAGAGAGAGAGAGAGAGAGAGAGTTAGTTTAATGGCACTTTTGCAGCTTGCCGTTAGAGAGACAGACAGACAGACTCAATCCTTTATTTGACAGCTGTAAAAGGTATAGGCACAATGACCCTTTTCCAACGCAGTCATTACATTAAAATGAGAGAGAGAGAGAGAGAGAGAGAGAGAGAGAGAGAGAGAGAGAGAGTATAAAGTATGGCCTTTCTTCATGCTAACTAATGTAGTTTCTCGCACCTTTCCGTTTCGTTACTCACCATTTCATCACTGTAGCGAAATTGTGAGTAAGGCCTCAGGACTATGCACACACTCGGCCCTTAGCGAGAGCTTTCCCCTCCGTATTTGTCTAGCCGAGCCGCTCTCAATGAGTTTGCAAATTTCTTTTCACTCAGTCGTCACACCATGGAAACGAAAGCTTTCAAATCCGGTTCCCATTCACTCACTTTTCCTCGCTAATGTTTGATTTCTTACCGAAGAATGCTGGCCTACTGTGGCGAATATACGTACTATTACACAGTCGTGGTACACGAGGACACATAGACAAGAAGGTCTTTGTGCGCCAGTTTAGGTAC
>JACVVK020000382.1:237500-275000 GCA_018292915.2 Batillaria attramentaria
GAGGAGGGGGGGGGGGGGTGTCATTCTACAGCAGTATGTGAAGTTGTGGTGACGTGCTCGGCTTCAGGCAGCAGGAGAAAAGGACTAATCTCGAAGTTTGCCGACAAAACGTGTTTACCCTCAGATGCTGGGTACGTGCGTAGTTACAAGTTTTTCAGAAGAGGACTGTGCGCATTTACACAATTTTTTTAAATGTCGTGACCGCCTCTTTTTCCCTTTTTGGATACATCAAATTTTATCCGTCTTTTTTTTTTAATTGCTTTTTTTTCACATTTTGCACATATATATGTGTATACAAGGTAGACATAACTCAAGCACACAATCAACCAACCGGAAAAAATAACACATACCAATACAGCAGAACAAAAAAACAACAACAACAATTACAAAACAAAACACACACACACACACACACACACACACACACACACACACACACACACACACACACACACACACACACACACACACACACACACACACACAACAACAACAACAACAACAACAACAACAACAAAACAAGAATGAAACAAAACAACAACAACAACAACAACAAACAACCAAGAAACAAGAACGATACCCCCTCCCGCCTTCCCAGGCGAACAGACATTTGTCCAGAGCGTTCATCCGTCTTTCAGTTTCAGTATCAATTTTTTTGCTCTCTCTCTCTCTCTCTCTCTCTCTCTCTCTCTCTCTCTCACACACACACACACACACACACACACACACACACACACACACACACACACACACACACACACACACACACACACACACACACACACACACACACATTCTGCAGTTTCATTTAAAGCAGTTGTCACCTGGGTGTGTGGATGGTAATTGTGAGAAATTACTGCCACCAGCATCACATCCATTACTATCACTATTTATTTGTTTTACACACACACACACACACACACACACACACACACACACACACACACACACACACACACACACACACACACACACACATACACACACACACACACACACACACACACACACACTGCTCGCAATTGCCCATGTTTCTTGCAAAACTGCCCCACCTCGTACACTGACTTACTTGTAATCCATTCTACAGCCAGAAACCTGATACTGCGAGATGGGCAGCTCTACGGCACATGCGCAGGTGATGCTCTTCCGGTCGTGGAAGTGCTGAACGTGATGATATACCGAGTGAAGTCGTGTAGCGGTCAGGGCGAGAATGGCGGATGCCCGGATGGCACGCAGTGTTCTTCACAGGGTAATCCCAAGGTCTGCTGCCCTTCAGGTAATTTCTGAATCCTGCTTTTCTGTGTTTTGTGGTTTGTTCTTGTTGGCTTTTTTAAGTTCATGCCGGCACGGCCCCGATCTCGCTGAGATCCGTTGCAAGCATGACTGTGTTAAATCACTGAAGGTGTCGTTCAGGGATGCCCCCCCCCCCCCCCCTTCGCCGACAGCATCTTCAGTTTCTTGAGAGAGTGTAGATTATTTTATAAAATACGGACACTCCAAATAATTTTGACTTGCTCTGACTTTTTATGTGTTTAGCATTTTTAGCCTTGACTGAAACCAGCGGATAGATTTATAAGATGTATTTACATCTTGTTTTAAGGAATATTAGTCCCGTTTATCTTTTAATGACCAAGTGTTCTACTCACGTAGTCCGATATTACTATGATTATTACTGGTGTTTTATGTCATTTATTAACTCTGGTGTTGCTGTAGCTGGAGAGGCGGGGGGTGCCGGTGGGGGTGGCAGATTTTATAAGCCAACACTCTTTGTGTGATCTCGTGTTTATTCGTTTACCTCCCTGTGCGATCTTTTGCGCGGCTTTAAGTCCTAAAAACTCACTCACTCACTCACTCACTCACTCACTCACTCACTCACTCACTCACTCACTCACTCACTCACTCACTCCTTGTGTGATTTCATGCGTTTATTCGTTTACTTGTCGGTGAAGCCGAAGACAATTTTTTTTTTTTATGGACAATAAAGTTATCCGTATCTGTGTCTGTATATAGATTTACAGTTACAACCGAGAACACAGGATGACGGGTCACTGCCATTTCCCAGTAACTGCCAGGTCACGTGTCGTATCGGGTGCAAGTACGGGTTTGAGACAGACGACAGGGGATGTCCGCTCTGTGAGTGTCGGGATCCCTGTAGGAACGTGGTAAGTGGAGGAATATTATCAGTTATCGTAAAGAAAGTGCACAATATCAAGATTTATAAAATCAGAATCAGAATTGTTTATTGATAGGCCTTAGGCCCTTTCAAATTTGAGACTGACATCCAGACATTCTTATACACATCAATACACGTACAAAAAAACCCAAAACAAAACCAAAGTGCAAAATAAAGTATATCAACTCAGCTGAGCAACTGTTGTCTTTTTCTTAAAGCTAGAAAAATATATAATGCCAGGTTCTTAACTGTATAACAGTTACTTGAGGCCATTAACAAAGTGAGTTTCTTGAAAGAATTGAGAAAATTGTTATTTCAACGAGACGCCCTTTTACAATACCGGGAGTGATGTAAGCTGTCTGAGTCGTTTGGTACAAGCGCCTAAACGTCATGGATTGGATAAACATCTAGACCCTTTTGATACATGATGGTAGAGGTTATGAACACAGTTTCGCTATTTACAGATGAACCGTTAGCCAATGAGCTGCCGGAATTTCTCGAAATTTTTGCAGTACAATATTATTTCGGTTCATTCCGGAGACATATATAGCGATCGGTGGTTCAGACTGCCACCAGTACGAGAGGTCAGGTTCGAGTACCACTCGAGACAAAGAGTTTTTCTTTTTCGTATGTGTCACCTTTCATTGAGGTCAACCGCCGGGGGTTCTCTCCGGGTACTCCGGCTTTCTCCCCAATCGAACAGGATGTAATAATAATAATAATAAGATCATTGATATAGGCGCTTCATTCCAAATAATTATTTGACTCAAAGCGCCGCGAGTTAAACCCAACACGCACGCTCACGTGAATCGCGCGCATTCTCTCACACACTTCACACGAACACATTGCAGTCACGTGTTGCGAAGGGCCAGTTCAGCAATTTAAGTTTCGGAATTTAAGTATTGCATTTTTCTTTCTTAAATTTTGTGGGCTGAACATTTCCAAAGCAAAGGGGGAGGAAGCCGTAGTACCCGGAGAGAACCCCCGACGGTCGGCCCGAATGTACGGTGCCACATACGAGAAAGAAAAATTCTTCACCCCGAGTGGGACTCGAACCTGGCCTCTCGCATTGCTGACTAAGTCTTAACCACTAGACCACCGACCGCACCAGTACCATAATCTTTGCTGGTAACAGGAGCGCATTTACACACTGTCATCACATCCATCTTCTGAAATACCTTCTCAGAGATTCTCATGATGAGTAATGTCTGCAATGTCTTTGATGTCTGTCTGTCAAATTCAGTCGATTTAGCACCCAACAGCGTGAGACAACAACCTACTCTGTCATATTTCAAGTCAAAGCTTAAAACTCTTCAACTTGCTTCTATTGCTTTATGTAACCCCCTGCTGTCTGCTGTTTTAGGATTTGTTCTACGTGTGAATGCTAGAGGGAGGGAGGGAGAGAGAGAGAGAGAGAGAGAGAGAGAGAGAGAGAGAGAGAGAATCAGCAGGGAATAGAAGCTCATCAACGGAATCGATACATTCAAAATTGTGTCATGTTTCAGACGTGCCCAGGTGGCAGTCAGTGTCAGGTGCTGGGCAAGGAAGACTGTCATAGTGCGGTCTGTAACAACCTCACCGTTACCTGCATAGCAAGTGAGTTATGTTGGTGGTGATGGTGGTGTTCTTGTTGTTGTTGTTGGTGGTGGTGGTGGTGGTGTTGTAAATGGAACAGGTGTACCGTTCGTCATCAGGCTCGCACTGACAGACCTCTGGCATTTCAGTTATCTTGATACAGGTGACTGTTGTCTGTGCACTTTGTACACACACTTTTTTCACAACATTCAGCCGCGTCTAAAGTCTGAATTCTCAGGCTAACACCTTGTAAGTTGTCACCTGATTTGATGGTGGTGGCGGCGGCGGTAGTGGTGGTGGTGGTGTTTGTGTGTGTTTGTTTCTGACTGTTGAATAGATCACAAGTAAGTGTTGGAAGTGATCCAGTTTTGCAAGAAACGTAGAGGTGTGTGTGTGTGTGTGTGTGTGTGTGTGTGTGTGTGTGTGTGTGTGGCTTCTGCTGCATCTTGATTTGTTTTGGGGTTTTTTACGCGACAGGAAGCGGCAATGATTGTCCTGCTCTGGCATGTGACAAATACTGTCTCCATGGTTACGAGAAGGATGCCAATCAGTGTGACACGTGCACGTGTAAGGATCCATGTGACGGCGTGGTGAGTAGTACTCGGTTACATCAAAATACAAACCCGATGGAGACAGTTATGTTTGTTTGTTTTTGTGGCTGAGAACACTTAGACTTCATTCCCACGCATGTATGTACTTTATAGGCGAGCTGTGCTGCGGCCTTTTTTGCTTGTTTGTTTGGCTGTTTTTCTTTTATGTGAAGTGTCTAATTTCTGTGGTTGCAGACTTGCCCAGCCGGTCAAGTTTGCGAAGCTCCCAGGCGATGCACGGGAAAAACGTGTGAGGGTGCCAACATGTGTGTAGATATTGGTAAGATACGACAATGAACAACAGAATTACAAAGAATAACAGACAAGAACAACCCATAACCACATTATTTGTAATATACGACAGTAGGGTGGGTGGGTGTTTGGGGGTTTAACGTCCTTTTCCACCACATAGGGTGATATCAAAGACGGGGCAACGATGAAAAAGCCAGCACAAATATTTAGCCCCAGCGGGGATCGAACTCACGACCCGAGCATTAGAAGTCCAACACTCTACCATTCGACCACCCCGGCTCCCCATATACGACAGTAAACAACAGAATTACACACAAATAATTTAAGATAAGAAGAACCGAGAACAACAACAGCAACACAACCACAACCACAGCAGGAGCAGGACCGACAACAAGGACGACAAGTGAACTAAATAAAAACAGAAGCGGTTTACGAACGGGCGACCAGACACAGTTGAAAAAGGGGACGGAGAATCATTGTTGCTGCCTCGCTGCGCATCCCTTTGCCCTGATAAACGACATTCCGAAAGCCTCAGTCACGTTTTTCCAGTGGTCATTTATAGTGTTTAGTTTTACAGCTTTGATCAATGTGACGTTCGAATTTATAGATCTGTAGTTATTTTCATCATTTTTTTTTCTCGAAAACGTTCTAAGCGTTCGAGTTTTGCAAATTTGTGTGATAAACTTCATTTTCCCTTTGAGGTATTTCGGCCTTCACCTTACTCATTCATGTTTTCCAAGTTCTTGTACAATGCAGCGCCCCTCCCCCCCCCCCCCCCCCAAGGAAGTTTGTTTGTCAATATTTTTCTTTTGTTTTTTTGTTCTGATATTGGTCACTGCGCCTGCGTCGATGACCCTAAGACGGATAATGATAATTATAGATAGGCGGATTCCAATCTCCCCCATCCACGGACTCTGGGACGACTAAGCTCAAACAAAGTGTATTCATACCCATGCATTACGTATATACTAAGCTCTCTGGACTAGTAATACTAAACTCCAATATTTCACACTAGTTTCGTTTCTAAACTTGTTTTCTCTCCGTTTGCAATCGTTGGTTCCGTTTTCTGAGGCAGCATGTTGCAGCGTTTTGTCCACTTAGCTCATAGGTGTCAAGGTGCTTCTGCCTTTGCCCTGAATAATTGTCTTTGTGTTTGTCATGTAGACACTTTTTATCATGCGGCTTTTTATTATTGTTGATTTTTCCGTTTTGCATTTTCAGCCCGTTCTCAGTGTTCACCAGTCCAGTGTCGCATGATGTGTCCTTACGGTCATGTGATTGACGGAAACGGATGTGAAGCATGCGCATGCGCGCGGAATCCTTGTGAGGACAAGGTAACGTTTTCGTAGCCGGGAAAACCGCTCACCATATCACTGACTGATTGATTGATTGATTGATTGATTGATTGATTGATTGATTGATTGATTGATTGATTGATTGATTGATTGATTGAATAATGATTGATGAATTGGTTGGTTAGATGGCTGGTTGGATGGTCTGTTTAGCAGTAGTAGTAGTAGTAGTAGTAGTAGTAGTAGTAGTAGTAGTATTTGTTTTTGGTTGGTGAGTTGCTTGCTTACTTGATTGGTTTATTGATTGAAATCCCGGTGCAGGTTTGTGCGGATGGTGAAAGGTGCCAAGTGAACAAGTCAGACTGTGGGACACGCACCTGTTACAATGCGACGTGTGTTGGTGAGTACTCTGTGTGTGTGTGTGTGTGTGTGTGTGTGTGTGTGTGTGTGTGTGTGTGTGTGTGTGTGTGTGTGTGTGTGTGTGTGTGTGAGAGAGAGAGAGAGAGAGAGAGAGAGAGAGAGAGTCGACTATAGGTGACAATAGCCATGTGTGTGTGTGTGTGTGTGTGTGTGTGTGTGTGTGTGTGTGTGTGTAAGAGAGAGAGAG
Source organism: Batillaria attramentaria (assembly GCA_018292915.2). Lineage (NCBI taxonomy): Eukaryota > Metazoa > Mollusca > Gastropoda > Batillariidae > Batillaria > Batillaria attramentaria. The sequence goes on from JACVVK020000382.1 coordinate 243,990, forward strand.
AGAGAGAGAGAGAGAGAAAGAGCGAGAGAGAGAGACAGTCGACTATAGGTGACAATAGCCATGATTAGTATGACTTATTTAAGGATGAGTTCGCTGGGCAGCGTGACCCATTTACATGTAAATTAGGCTCACACGGCAGAGGCCGTGAGCGACTAACACGCTGCGATTAGCTAACGGTACCCTTTAACGTGCCTAATGTACATATAAATGCTCACCGAAGTCCTCCTTACGAAGTCCTACTACTGCCTAGTTGTTCCACGTCAATGCATGCGTTATGTACCTTCTACAACTAGCTACTGTGGGACAAACATTGCAAGCAGTTGCATACTTGTGCTGGGAAATATAATGAACAACGCACATTGTCTTCTCCTCCAGATGCCCCCCAGTGTACCCCCGTCCACTGCCGTATCAACTGCCCCCACGGCTGGCAGCAAGATGCTGATGGATGCGACATTTGTGCCTGTCATCGCGGTTCGAACACCACTCACACATGCGACGACATCGTGAGTTCTTTATTTTCTTTTGTACTGAGTATTTATTTAGTGTTTTTTTTTTTTGTTTGGTTTTTTTTTTTTTTTTTTTTTTTGGGGGGGGGGGGGGCGTTTTGTTGAATTTTAGTCGGAATGGTGATGGTACAATAGACGACTCCACTCGACAAACCCCGAAGCCAAAGCTCCGCCCCTTTACTCTGGCGTGTGTTGGCGAAACACAGTTCGCCCATGACGTCATTTTATGGGAAAAGGGGTGAGAGAGATTGATGTAACGGCCGTTTTCCTCAAATGACGTCAGTGGACTTACTGCTTTCTGTCCATGTTTCAGTCATATCAAACTACATGTGCTTCCCTCGTTGTAGTGTCCGGCAAGAAAGTTTGCCAGACCATGCCGTGTGTTGTACTCGTTATACCGCGGGACGCGATTGGCTGAAGTCTGGTGGCTCGACCCTTTTGATTGACACGAGTGGAGTCGTCTGTTAATTCATTGCAAAATGCAGCGGTTCATTTCTAAATTTAGATGCTTGTGTTGACCGTACAGTGCATTAGTTACAAACGTTTTCAAACTTACTCTGGGCAGTTTCCTTTGATGGTAATTATAAAATACACCACTCTAGTTTTCACACTTGTTTATTGGGATTAAAACGTCCAGAACGCATCTGAAATTTCATTTTCCTCCTACTAAACGATTTTAACTCCTTGACTCATTTGGAAAAACAATTAAGATGGCCTGGATTCAGACCTCATGGAGGGAGACCAATTCTGTGACCATTCCCTCACGAACAACCGGTTGAAGTCCGTATTCTTGATGATATAAAACTTCGCAACAATGAAACTTTCGAGAAGAAATAATGTCTTGTGAAATGTTGTGACAGGCACCATGCCCGCAGGGTCAGGAATGCCAGATGAGAGGCACGCCCCTTGCTCCAGTGTGTGTTGGTGAGTGATCAAGTGTCCCCTAAAACAATCTCTTCCAGTAGGCTGTTAAATGAATTGACAGTTCTCTCTGTGCCTTCGTAGTGTGAAGACAGTGTGAGATGGTGAGAGTCTATGTTCATGCACGTACAGTTTGAGTACAGTTTTTCCAGGACCTTTTGATCTCGAGTCCAACGCTCAAACATTAAGCCACCCCCCCCCCACCCCCCCACCCCCCCTTCTGAGGTGTGACTGGCGCTCACCGCCCTTATACTGTGGATGGAGGGGCAGTTAACGCTCTATCTGCATTGTCAATGCCCTCTGACCTGACGGCCTCGTTGGGTCCCCGTTGGCTCAGTGGGTCGCCCCTCCCCCCCCCCCTCCTACTACTATTTAATGACATGAAGAGTAGGAACAAGGCATACATTAAATTGCTCACTCTACTAAAATAATACTAAATATTATTGGGTTTGTTTTTTTTTCCTTTTACCAGACCAGCAGGCGACAGGCCGACAGTGTACCCAGGTCCACTGCCGTGTCCACTGTGCGCACGGGTGGGAGCAAGACGCCGACGGGTGTGACATTTGCGTCTGCAAGAGGAACGGAACAGCTGCAAACGAATCGCGGACTTGTGATGATATTGTGAGTCCTTTCTCCAACCACAGGCGATGATGATGATGATGATGATGATGATGATGATGATATTTTTACAGCAAGGTCACATACGGACGATCCGGCGTAAATTGTATACGATCACGTGATTTTCACGTAATTAGCGTATTTGTCACGTAGTGTGTGTAATTGTCACGCAGTTTACGTGTTGCGTTGTTAGTATTTACACAAGTGTCGCTTTGTTACGTAATAGACGACTCCACTCGCCAAACCCCGAGGCCAAAGCCCCGCCCGTTTACTCTTTCGTGTAATGTCAAAACACAGTAAGTCCGTGACATCATTTTGTGAGAAAAGGGGTGATTTCAAGGTTAAAGTGATTGACGTAATTGTATTTTCCCCCAAATGACGTCAGTGGACGCAGCACAGTCTTCTCATATTTTCAGCAATATCGAACGACATTTGCTAACCTGTTTGTAATGTCTGGCAAGAACGTTTGCTAGACCATGTCACGTGTTTTGCTCATTGTGCCACGGCGCGGGATTGGCTGAACTCTGGGGGTTCGACCTTTTGATTGACAGGAGCGTGGTCGTCTATTATCACGTTGCTACATAATTGTTATGTTGTTTTAGGAGCCGTGTCCCGCGGGCCAGGAGTGTCGGATGAAGCAAGTGCAGTGCGTGACGTCACCCTGCTATCCCGAGCCGGAATGTGTTCGTAAGTAAAACAAACATCACCTGAAATGGTCCTTTTCTTGTGGGATAAACACATCTTGCTTCCTACCTGCGTTTTGAGAAATTGAGTCCTTGTGCAGAATTCAAATAGTTCTGACGAATTTCACTTTAAAGAAAGACCTCTTACAATCGGCATCATCGTCAAACATATGAACTGAATACTAAAGGCCCCCATCCATGATCCCTCACCGCCGTACGGCACCGCCGTATGACTTTGCCTGATGAGGCGGGGAGCGCTACACGGTCTGGCAGTGCAGTACGGCCCTGCCGGACGGAAGTACGTAATACAGTTTTCGCTCCATGGCGCGTGTTTTGGTTGCGATTTTTAAAGCATTTTCATTGGCTGCCGGGCGGACGCTTGAGGTATGCCTCGCGCCGGATGAAATAAGCTTAGAACATGCTGGATTGCCATCAGGCATACGGCAGCGCCGGACGGTGACGTCACATTTTGCCCGTTGCCACGGGAACGGGCAGTGCCGTACGGCTGTGAGGGATCGTGGATCGGGGCCTTAACCGGCTGCATGTTTGGTTGGTTTTATACGCAGTACTGTATAGTTTTCGGGCTGTTTGTCAGGGACTTTCGTCCGGTTACTCTGGCTTTCCCTCCCTCAAAACCGTCATTAGTTCTTGGATCTTGGTAGTGTGACTTGCTTATTCAGCAGTACTGTTTTTGTGAGAGAGTCGATTATCGAGATTCATTTTTCGGCTTTTGAAAGCACCGGCAGGACTTTGTCAGCTACATCCCACAGGTTTATCCCTGGGAACGGTGACGGGTGAGCGGTGGTCTAATAGGTAGCGCGTCGGATTTAGCCGCTGCGCTACTGAACGGCCGTCACCAATGTCATGGCGATGAAGCGTGGGATCGAGCCCAGGTCGAGCTTGTGATATGTGATACCGGGTTTTTTTTCCCGGACTGCTCATCGGCGGTTTCTCTCCGGGTTATCCGGCTTTCATCCACCAGCAAAATTGTAAAAACCTGTAGGATAGGTATTGGGTGGCGCTGCACCGCGGCGACGCGCTTTCACCGGGGGAAGCAGCTCGAATTTCCCGAAAGGGATAATAAAGTAGTAAAAAAAAGAAAAAAAATGAGGACAAGTGTCCTGGCTGGCCGTAGCAGTGTAGGACATTTGTCCTAAATATAGTCCACTATGGCACGGAAATGATAGGACATATGTCAGGATTGGGAAGAAACTCATCGGACATTTCGAAAATGAATCGGTCTATGACGCGGATATGAAATACCGATTTACTTTCCTTTCATTTACGTTTTCGGTTCGGTGCACATGTATCAGCGTCTGTGGTTTTCTCTTGCAGCCGAGTCCCAGTGCGCACCCGTCATGTGCAGGATGGGATGTCCATATGGATGGGCCAGAGACGCTGACGGCTGTGAGATCTGTCACTGTGCTGAGCCACCGACTTGTGATGGATACGTATGTCACTCATTCTAACTTGCGTTTGCGTTTGTTTTGTTTTTTTTGTTTTTTTTGTCAACACATGCCGTACACGTAAACGCATTTCCGAAACAAAGGAGGCTTGTTGGTTGGTTGGTTGGTTGGTTGGTTGGTTGGTTGGTTGGTTGGTTGGTTGGTTGGTTGGTTGGTTGGTTGGTTGGTTGGTCTTTGGTTGGTTGGTTGGTTGGTAGGTTGGTGGGTTGAGGGTTTTACGTCTTTTTCCATCTTGTTTGGGTGATATCAAAGACGGGACAAGGAAAAAGCCAGGACAAATATATGGGTAAATAAATAAGACCACTGAGCCCTCCAACATCCTCCCCCCCCCCCCTGCCCCTGCACACACACACACACACACACACACACACACACACACACACACACACACACACACACACACACACACACACACACAAGTGCTGATAAAACAGTGGTCGGACTACAGCTCGAAAGCTTGCCTAAAGAGGTAGGTCTTTAAAATTAATGTGCTTTGAATGGAGTCAGGATTGTACGATCGGCATGGCTCCTGTTAATTCTCTTGAACCCAGAAACCCACAACTTTCATCTATGTGCAGTCAGAAGTATGGCTGGAAAGGCGAGAAGAGGGCGGAGGATCTAGATGCTTGTCAAATTCAAGGCGCTTAGCCCCATTTACCCACTGACAGTAGCAGTGTCGACTACATCTGTATGTCAGTGTATTTAAAGGTACTATGTAGTGTCTTTGATGTGTTGCAGGTTTGCCCAGACGGCCAGGAGTGTAGAGTTGTCGGACACCAGGCTACATGCGTTGGTATGTACACGAGTTATGTACCTTTTGGGGTGAACAATTTTTTTCTGGTGCGTCCCAGTATCAATGGCGGTTGTGACACAATCAACACCGTCAACGGGTTTTCGCCAAGGAAAGTCGCTTGTTGATTTTGAATGTTGTCCTTTTGTATTTGTCTTGACACAGAGAGGAACGAGACCAGCCCGTGTCCCAAATATCAATGCCGGATGTTCTGTCATGAGGGCTTCATGAATGACAGTAATGGCTGCTCCCTGTGTCAGTGCAAGGAGACGTGCGCATCCAAGGTGAGTTGGTTTGATTTTCGTTACGTTAAAGGGTATTAAAGAAAAAAAAAAGACAACATCAAAACAAAGGGGGGAAAAGGAAAAAAAAAGAGAAATAAAAAGGCAAGCAAAGTATTAAAGAGAGAGAGAGAGAGCTGAATACAAGGGCAAGACACAGGTGTCAGAAACAAAAAACTGACGTAATAAAAGTGATTATCGGTCACGAAAAGAGAAATACATACATTAAGTGTACACGCGTGTGCTTGTGTGTGTGTGTGTGTGTGTGTGTGTGTGTGTGTGTGTGTGTGTGTGTGTGTGTGTGTGTGTGTGTGTGTGTGTGTGTGTGTGTCTGTGTATCTGTGTCTGTGTCTGTGTGCCAGTGTGTGCAAAGACAAAATATTGTTCCTAACGTTTTCTTCTGTCCTCAGATGTGCCCTCCCCCACAAGTGTGTGCCATGACTCGGAGCGACTGTGGTGGAGAGAACTGTCCCATGGTACCTGTCTGCATCGGTGAGTAGTCCACTGGTCTGTCTGTCAGTCTGTCTGGCTGGCTTGCTGGCTGGCTGGTTGCCGTTTTTGGTAGTTACGTATGAAGTCGTTTTAGTCTTACAAAGGTAAGGGTCATGTACAGGGTAAAAGTTCCAAAGAATGGTGACATTGTCTCAGTATTGTCTATGTTTTTTTTGTTTTTTTGTTTTTTTTAATACAGAATTACATCTTCAAGAATCTACAAGCACACGTTTTTATCGTCGCAGTCATTGCCTGGCCACGATACGGTACAGACTGCATGACGCGGTAGTCACTGCCTGGCCACGATACGGTACAGACTGCATGACGCGGTAGTCACTGCCTGGCTACGATACGGTACAGACTGCATGACGCGGTAGTCACTGCCTGGCCACGATACGGTGCAGACTGCATGACGCGGTAGTCACTGCCTGGCCACGATACGGTGCAGACTGCATGACGCGGTAGTCACTGCCTGGCCACGATACGGTACAGACTGCATGACGCGGTAGTCATTGCCTGGCCACGATACGGTACAGACTGCATGACGCGGTAGTCAATGCCTGGCCACGATACGGTACAGACTGCATGACGCGGTGGAGCCACTTCGAGGCATCTCGCTCCCATGAATCCAAGATTCCCCCATAATAACAAGCTTTCATGACCGTGTCGTTTGGATTTCTTCTTTCCCAGGGCTACCGCCATTCGCAGACCCCACCACCACACCAACGACCACCACAACCACCACCACACCAACAACTACCACAACCACCACCACTACGACCACGACCACGACCACCCCACGACCCTCTCAAGGCCAGAAGGAGACAGGCAAGTGCCCCGAGGCCGAATGGGCGGACTGGATCAAAAAGAAAGCCTGCCAGGGCGTTGGTCAAGACAACACTTGCCCGGGGATCATGAAATGCTGCAAGAGCGGGTTCAATGGAATCTTCGTCTGCAAACAGCCCATCATCGAGCGCCAGATGACGCCTCAAAGGTCGGCACTGTGCACCATCATGATTAATATCTTGAGAACCCTGCTAGGTAGCGTGGAGGCGGCGCGTCGCCAACTCGAGTCCACCAGCATCTGCTAGCCGAGACGCTCTCTGGCGGTAATAGCTGTCATCGGGCATACGTGACGTCTTCGTCATCGACTTTGACGTCATCAAATACGACGTCACCAATTTCGTCAATCCTGACGTTGTCAGTGACGGTGTTGTGACGCCATCGATCATGACGAAATGTATGATGTGACGTAATGCACGTGCCCCGGACACTAACCTTTTCGCTGTTATAACTGCCGCCGGACGCTCTAGCTCTCAGTCTCCGTCTTGGGAGGGACAGTGACATTTCGATAGCACATATCTTTACTGCCGGTGCAAATTTGTAGTCTACAGCTTTTATCGGCGAAAACAGAAAGTCAGATCCGGTGAATAAATGTGCAAGACTGGTTGAAATGCTCCCCTTTCGAAAGAATTTTTTTTTTTTAAAAACCTTAGCAAGAACAAAACATAAGTGCTGTAGAAACAGTTTCAGGCAGAAGTCTAGACTTGACAATGTTTAGCAGCGCAACCTTCACCTTTCATGTACATGTATTACAATTTCGTTGCGAATAACAAAATAAGCTTATCGTATTAACATTATTATTCCAGACGCTAGGAAACTCAGAGGTATAGATCTGTTGTAAATCTATGAAGGTACGTTTACCTACGTTCATACTTTCGTCCGTTCGATTTTCAACAAGTTACAATTCAGACTTGTATCAGATATCGGACGTAAATCATTATCATATGTGATGGAACCCCTCAAAAGGGAGACACAGGGCATATCTCTTAAAGAACTCCAGCCAGACCACCCTCTGCCCACTCTGTGATAAGACTGGTTAAAAAGAACAAGCCACTGCACACCAGTAGGAACCACTTCAAGCCACTATTACGCAAGGTGTGGGCCCTCCCCGCTAGGCGCGACTGCTGCAGATTGCGTAATAGTGTAGTGACTACAGGTGGCTTCTGGCGATCTGAAGATTTCAAGTAAAAATGCGGTTTCTGCACGGGCTTTTAAAAGTTCTGGAGTTACTGGTATCACTGGAACGTGCAGAAAATAAGCCTTCTCTTGGTATAAAGTCACTTCCGTAGCTTAATGTTTGCCTGAGATATGTGTGTTAAAAACTTGCTGTTGAAAAGCGGCCATTTTGAGAAAGTGGCTGGTAAAATGTGACGCGGGGAATCTTGAGGGTACAGCGTGGGTGTAGCAAATACTCGTTTGTTAACATGTTTGTAAGCTACTATTCAGCCTTGAAACTTTCACAGAAACTGTCTAAGTTGTTTAAAGGCCCGAAAATAGAAATCATAAATTGCTGAAATTAACATCCACTACCACGATCTGTGTCTGTGTCTGTGTCTGTGTCTGTGTGTCTCTGTTTGTCCCCTTTTTGTGTGATTCCATCGCGAATGGTTAATGTGGAATTTGACTCTACAAACCAAAGAAACCTTTCGAGAAAACATTTTTGTTTTGTTTGTACTGTAAGCCTGTGCCTTTCACTCAATAAAAAGACAAATGAAAATGGAATGTCTGTGATTTAAGAAAGGGGTGGGGGTGGGATGGGGTACGTTGAAACCGCCAGACTGTATTTTTTTTGCAGTTTAAGCTGTGCGGTTCGTTCACATTGTACTTTGGGAAAATACTCTGCATAAATTATTGTACAAACATTTCGGATCTTTGTGTTGTAAAAGTGCACGATTTGTTCTCTTTTTTTTTTTTTTTTTTTTTTTTTGCTTGAAAAGGCTCCCGTTTCCTCCTGAAAATACAGATTTATTTTTGGTATCATACGAAGCTCCTACGTTGTATGTGATAAAACTGATGGTCCATTTAAAGAACGCGACGACTTTTTTTTTTTTTCTTCTCTCTCTCTCTCTCTCTCTCTCTCTCTCTCTCTTTTAAATTCTGCAGCTGCATGCCAATAACTCTGGTTAGCATTGACTTATCGATGGCTATCGCCCAACGGTTTTTTCTGGGTTTTTTTGTTTTGTTTGTTTGTTTGTTTGTTTTGTTGGTTTTTTTTTTTTTTTTTTTTACCAAGCGGCTCGATTCGACCAGAGAAGCAAGGCAATTTTTTTTATGGAGTTGCATCTTTCTTCAAAACTTTTATTGCCTAAGCAGAGCATTTGGTGTACAGTCCGAGTGTTTTAGACGCAAAAGTGGCAAGCATGACGCCGTTTTCCTGGAAGTCTTGTTTGTACACGAGGCTTGAATTACGGATACCGTTCATGTGAGAACACGTCTTTACCTATTTCGTGAGTATGCTTTGCTTTGACTTTTGTTTCCTTGACAGTAAGACGGTTTATCCCCTTCGAAGCGAAAAAGACATTTACATTGTATCCACTGCCTTAAGAAAACATAGAACTTCCCCCGTTTGGTCTTTTAAAAAAAAAATCTTTATGTACATACATGTTACTTAGAATGCTTTCGTCATTTATCTTCCCTATTACGTATGTCGATGGGCCAGATTGTATTTGTATTCGGTAACTAGTGTATGGTCATTTTACATCACCAGTATACTGCCAGACTCTCTGCCATCCGCTCATAAACCTCTTCAACCCTTTCACGGCCATTTCGCAAAACAGGTGACACTGGGACCAGCGTTAATGTTAGTCTTTTCAAGAATTGTTTTCGCATTGGCGAACATTTTTTTTTTTAAACTCAAGAACTTCGAGCTACAAAATTTCGAAAGCCTTTGGACAAACCAGACTAAATCCCGTTTCCTCGTTACACCACGTGACCTGAACTGGCCCTAACACGGAGTTAAAAATATAAATGTCAGTTAAAGGGTTAAAGTTATCTTCCAGATTGAATCTCAGTTTCGTTTATTCAAGAGACGGAAGTGTTTATTTGTTTTGAATTTTGCTGGTCTTTGTTTTGTTTTCTAGATTACCGTCATTGTAAACTTTTTTTTTAACCAACGCGCAGTGGACTTTTGCGCTGTTTCTTTGAGTTCTTGAATCATGGGTTCTTTCTAGAAGTTTTCCAGCGCAAACCCAACCATCGCTTTCCAAGCTAAACTTTGAGCAGACTTGGCTGGAGATCACACGTACATGTTGTATGTAGTGTGCACGTGCAGGCATTGTTATCGTCTGCTCTACACATAGCTTGTTACACTGAATCGTTTAATCGTTTAATTTGACTTCTCTTTTCTTTTTTAAGTGTGCACTTTGCTTAGAGCTGTCACTGTTGCACGCGTACTACCATCGTGTTGTACCCAGGAGTATCGCTTTTTGTTTACATTTTACATGTTATTGCATTTACATCAGCGGTCTGCTTTCCTCTTTCCTCTCTCTCTCTCTCTCCTTTCTCTCTCTCTCTCTCTCTCTCACACACACACACACACACACACACACACACGCACACACACACACACACACACACACACACACACACACACACACACACACACACAACGGACGTTTCCTGCAGATAACGAGAAAACACTCGGTCAACTACACAGAGCCTGGACTTTAGGTATCGCATTTTTTGCAACTTTTGGGTTGACTTTGTGTCATATACTGCATATCATCACGGTGATGTCTGGAATTTGAGGTGATTTTCAATTTCTTTGTCTGCTATTCGGAGACCGGTGAGATAAGTGTTGGTATTTCATACTAGCACGTGGGGTAACTTGGAGAGGGAGATATCCGGTGAAGATAAAGCGCGGGAGGGAAGGAGGGTGGGGGGGGGGCGACAGTGGTCACATACAGAGTAGTTAATTCCATGCCAGCACTGCCTCTTTTTCAAATATAGTCAGAACACCTTATGATGAAAAAAAAAAAACCCGAAAGTGTCAACACATTTAAAAGGCTGATTTCACACTCATTTAGAAAAGAATGTTGTTTTGTTTTCAGTTCTGCAAGAAGTAATTTATTTTTTTAACACATTCTGTAATCGCTGTCTTGCTCATGGTGGATAGGTCATGTTCCATGCTAGTAATTGAAAAAACTGGTCGGAAATTTGAATAGTTATTAAGACGCAGAACAGAGTTTTTTAAAATAATAATAATAATGATAATACTTTATTGTCCATTAAGTATTACATATAAAAAGGAAAATTGTCATCGGTCTCACAGCAAAGCAGAAAGTTAAGGATGAATATTCACATATTTGAATTGGATTTGGCATTTATTTCGATGTCAGTAAACATTCACGTATCCTGAATACATGATTGTTATATGTTGCATAGGAGCTGTTGGAACTAGGAAACAAAGGGGTTAAACGTTAAAGTGTTAAGTGTGGGAGATGGGTGTAACCACTACAACAAGACAGACAGTGGAAACTACAGTGAACGTTCATGGGATTGTTTTACAACTTTCAGTGAAATTACACCGTGGTAAATTTTGTTGGATAAATGCATGTTCATCTGATATTAAACGTTGAGAAATCAGAGTGTGTGTGTGTGTGTGTGTGTGTGTGTGTGTGTGTGTGTGTGTGTGTGTGTGTGTGTGTGTGTGTGTTAAAAGGTGCAGGTCAGTCGAAACTTGACGGAGTCAGAATTTGCACAGACTCCTGAACATCTTGATACAACCTTCATGGCGGATACAGAACATGGAACACCGTGCGTTCGCGCGCGCGCGCGTGTGTGTGTGTGCGCGTGCGTGTGTGTGTGCTTGGCACAAAGGGCCTAACTGTTCTTCATACTTACGGAGCGTGTTCCCCTTTACCAAATGTCGGTAGCCCGGTAGATATATATAAACGACCTGTTTCGAACCCTCCCCCCATGCTCATCAACAACAATACCAACAACAGCAATAACAATAACAACGCCATCGGATTTACTCATTGGCGTTTTATCGTCACTGGCATTTCACAGCGGGATATCAAGAGTGATGTATGGTGGAGCGGGCAAGTCAGAAATCCAGTCATACAGTGTACAGTTCTTGAACTCGCACGGACTTGTCCGCCATTCGTAGCGTAGTCCCAACGAACGGCCCGTGCCGCAGCCGTCGTAGGACGCTGTCACGTGACTCGCGTCGCTGCCGGTGATTGGAGCAGCCACCCAGTTGTCTGGCGTGTCGTCACACGTACCCCCGGCAGTGTCACCGCAACACATCCAACGAACACGTGACACTGACGTTTAGTAGTGTGTACAGCAGTAGTCGAAGCAGCAGCAGCGGCACTACTACGACTACTACTACTACTACTGCTACTACTACACTCCTGCTACTACTACTACTACTACTACTACTACTACAGGAAAAGGACGTTAAACCCCCAAAACATCCACCCACCCTTCGTCCCCATTCCCGTACGAAGTTCAGTCGCGTCATGTTGTGCTGTAAATTATTCTTTAATCACTGAGTTCTTTCATGTGGAGGTTTTCAGTCTTATCCCCTTGCACTGAAAAGCAGAAGCACCATCTGATGAGGAAAGCGTGACGATTGTGTGGTCTGTCTACAAACCTGACAAGCTAAACCTTCCTTTTCAAAATAGAACTGATTCGCCACTGTCGTGAAAATTTGTCTTATAAATCAATTTTACATTAATGATTGGATTTTGTTTGTTTGATTGGCATCGTGCAAAGAAGGTCACTTTATTCACACACACACACACACACACACACACACACACACACACACACACACACACACACACACACACACACACATATATGAGAAAAGCCATTTTTCATTTTTTCCAAATATCCATCATGCTTCTAAGAATACTGTAGACAAGCTATACGCGCATACACAAACGTGCTGTATACCCACATACATGCGTACTCGTATTCGGTTAGTAGTTACTGTGGCAGAGTGTGCGTGATGTATGTCGGGGCCGGAAGCTGTGTATCCGAGGCGTACACGGTACACATCTTGTATTCGCAAGGACTCGTCTTCCATTCGTAGCGCATTCCCACCAGGTGGCGCGTGCCGCATCCGGCGTAAGACACTGTCACGTGACCGGCGTTGTGGCCCGTGATTGGTGCAGCCACCCACTGGTCATGTCTTTCTGTGCACGTGGTTGTGCTGGTGGCACTGCAACAAACCTGGACAAAAATACAAGAGGGTTGGGTGTTTGGGGGTTTAACGTCCTTTTCCACCACACAAAAATACAAGAGACGCTAAGTCATGTGAAGTCAAGTAAGTCAAGTCAAAAGAATTTGTTGTCTGTATACATATTTTACATATATATGGCGATCAATTTCGTTTTAAAATTCAATATAATGGACGACTCCACTCCTGTCAATGACCTGTCTGCCCCCCCCCCCCCCCCCCCAGGATTCAGCCAATCGCGTCCCACGGCATAATGAGCACAACGCGTGGCATGGTCTGCCAAACATTTTGCCAGACAATACAACGAGAAAAGTACGTGTAGTTTGCTAGGACTGAAACATGAAAAGAAAGCGGTAAAACCATTGAAGTCATTTGAGTAAAAAGACCATGACGTCAAACTCTTACATCTGAAAATTGAAGTCATTTGAGTAAAAAGACCATGACGTCAAACTCTTACATCTGGAAATTGAAGTCATTTGAGTAAAAAGACCATGACGTCAAACTCTTACATCTGGAAATTGAAGTCATTTGAGTAAAAAGACCATGACGTCAAACTCTTACATCTGAAAATTGAAGTCATTTGAGTAAAAAGACCATGACGTCAAACTCTTACATCTGAAAATTGAAGTCATTTGAGTAAAAAGACCATGACGTCAAACTCTTACATCTGGAAATTGAAGTCATTTGAGTAAAAAGACCATGACGTCAAACTCTTACATCTGGAAATTGAAGTCATTTGAGTAAAAAGACCATGACGTCAAACTCTTACATCTGAAAATTGAAGTCATTTGAGTAAAAAGACCATGACGTCAAACTCTTACATCTGGAAATTGAAGTCATTTGAGTAAAAAGACCATGACGTCAAACTCTTACATCTGGAAATTGAAGTCATTTGAGTAAAAAGACCATGACGTCAAACTCTTACATCTGGAAATCACCCATTTTAATATACAATGACGTCATGGACGTACTGTGTTTTGCCAAGGGGCGGGGCTTTCCGAGTGAAGTCGTCTATCCACACACAATACAGAAGACTAAGACTTGAACAAACAGAAGGTTTGATATTGGAACCGCATACTAGACTGGTTACGGGTTAATACACCAGACTGCAAGTCCTGAGGTACCGGGTTCGATTTTGTTGTTGTTGTTGTTTTGTGGTGTGTTTTTTTTTTTTTTTTTTTTTGGGGGGGGGGGGGGGGGGGGGGGGGGTCGTGATCTCCAAAACAAGTCAGAATTCGTGCAGACTCGTTTTGGATGCATGTACCAAGGAAAAAAGACCTTTGGCCTAGATGCTACACTTTTTTGTTTTCCATCTTACTTTGAATTAGTTGCTACAGTGTTTGTTTGTTTGTCTGTTTGTTTGTTTGTTTGGGTTTTTGTTTTGTTTTGTTTTTGTGTTCGGGGGGGGGGGGGGGGGGGGGGGGGGGGGGTACTGTACTTTGACGTCATCTCGAATTAGCTGTTACAATGTTTCGTTATTCTTTGAAGTCATCACGACTACGGACAATATTGCGACTGACCTCAAAGCCGTCCTGACTCCTGATCTCTATTGGAGTGTGACCGTGGTCATACTCGATGGTCAGCTTGTGCTGGGCCTCGTTCCTAGTGAAGCGTGTCGGGAAGGGACCCTGGAATGTGACGTCATTCTGGCCGTAGGCCACGTTCAGTGCCCCAAGGACCAAACGTTCAGCCACGTCCTGTTTGTAGCGGGGATGGACACTGGAAAAAAAAAACAAAAAAACCCTACACACTTTAAACGTTCAAACTGTAAACAGAAGGCGGGTGGGTGGGTGGGTGTTTAGGGGTTTAACGTCCTTTTCCACCACATAGGGTGATATCAAAGACGGGGCAACGATGAAAAAGCCAGCACAATATTTGGCCCCAGCCGGGATCGAACTCACGACCCGAGCATTAGAAGTCCAACGCTCTACCATTCGACCACCCCGGCTCCGTAAACAGAAGGCAAAGTTCACTCGTTCTACCTGAGTTACCGCCTATATAGTTGTAAAAAGAGTTCATGGATCCATGAAACTTCACGACTTTGCCAATAAGAATTCTGAGAGGTGCTGCCCCCCAAAATGGTGTGATTTTGATTGTGATCAAAACAAGTAAATAAACAATAAAAACAATGTAAAGAAGGTCAGAAACAGAACGTACACTCCATAGGGAGAGTCGAAGTCTGGCAGATCCATAGCGACGGCCATGAAGGTGTTGGGAAGGGCTGGGTTGGGACTGTAGCCATAGTTGGCTGTCTGGGCCATCCTGAAGGGCGGGAAAACTCCGATCTTGTCATCGTGTGTAAAACCTGCCAGCTACAGACAACAAGACGACTGTTGTAAATCTATTTATATAACGCATGCGATTATTTTTTTAAAAGGACAGAAAGCAAGGTTTTTCTCCCCCCCCCCCCCCCCCCGTCAGATGAAGCTGCTCCAACCGAACCAGTGCTTCCCCCCCCCCTCCCCCCTTCTCTCTCTCTCTCTCGTTTTCTTCCGTCCTTTTCATTGCCTTTTCAACGTGCTATATACGAAGACGAAAGGACAGACAGACGGATGGACGGACAGGCAGCTTGACAGACATACAGACAGACAGGGAGGCAGGCAGACAGACATATAGACAAAAAAAAAACCCAGATACAGAGAGAATGAGTCGGTGGGAACTAACTTAGACCGCAGAAAAAAAAATTAAAACAAAATGCAATACCCGCCACCCCCAAACAAACAAACAAACACACACACACACACACACACACACACACACACACACACACACACACACACACACACACACACACACACACACACACACACGGTTTTGTCATATACCGTCTTTGTGTACCAGGGGAATGTGTACATGAACCAACCTGAACATATCCAAATGGAAATTCCCTATCTGTTTCGTTAAGTGACTGCTGGTTGAACTGTTCACGCCATCGGTTAACCAGAGCCTGAATCTGACACGAGTACTTTGCATAGTGGCCGGAGTTGGATTCACCTGAAAGAGAGTCGACAGGACCGACACGCACGCACACACACACACACACACACACACACACACACACACACACACACACACACACACACACACACACACACACACACACACACACACACACACACACACACACACACACGAGAAAAGATTCACGATTAGAATCTACAACATCGTTGAAATCAACTTCATTTCTTGCCTTGAAGCACGCACGCACGCACGCACGCACACACACACACACACACACACACACACACACACACACACACACACACACACACACACACACACGCACACACACACGAAGTCTTGATCACAAAATACGACAGTAGCCAATAGAGTTAGTTTCTTGCCTTCTTTTTACAGTGGTTTGCAGGTTAAAATTATGATTACAGAGTAACTTACCCTGATACCAGATGGCGCCGTACATCGTCATACTTCGGAGTGGGTTGATCATGGCGTTCCACAGGACAGAATCTTCCTGCGGCCCTCTGATAACAGACAACAGTTACTGCGGCCCTCTGATAACAGACAACAGTTACTGCGGCCCTCTGATAACAGACAACAGTTACTGCGGCCCTCTGGTAACAGACAACAGTTACTGCGGCCCTCTGATAACAGACAACAGTTACTGCGGCCCTCTGATAACAGACAACAGTTACTGCGGCCCTCTGATAACAGACAACAGTTACTGCGGCCCTCTGGTAACAGACAACAGTTACTGCGGCCCTCTGATAACAGACAACAGTTACTGCGGCCCTCTGATAACAGACAACAGTTACTGCGGCCCTCTGGTAACAGACAACAGTTACTGCGGCCCTCTGATAACAGACAACAGTTACTGCGGCCCTCTGATAACAGACAACAGTTACTGCGGCCCTCTGGTAACAGACAACAGTTACTGCGGCCCTCTGATAACAGACAACAGCTACTGCGGCCCTCTGATAACAGACAACAGTTACTGCGGCCCTCTGATAACAGACAACAGTTACTGCGGCCCTCTGGTAACAGACAACAGTTACTGCGGCCCTCTGATAACAGACAACAGCTACTGCGGCCCTCTGATAACAGACAACAGTTACTGCGGCCCTCTGGTAACAGACAACAGTTACTGCGGCCAAAGTTATCAGGAGAGGTCGGCTGATTTTCTTTATGAAACTTCCACGAATCCTTTGGTCTGCTTTTCTTTCTGTTCTGTTTTTTTTCCCGGGGGGGGGGGGGGGGGGGGCGGGGGGGGGGGGGGGACACGTTGTAATAGACGGTTCCACTCGGCAAGCCCCGAGGCCAAAGCCCCGCCCCTTTTCTCTGCCTTGTATTGGTATGATGTCATTGCATGAGAAAGGGGGTTATTTCAAGATGAAAGAGATTGACGTAATGGTAGTTTTCCTCAAATGCCCTCACTGCTTTCTTTCCATGTTTCAGACATATCAGCCACACGTGCTTCCCTTCTTGCAATGTTTGGTGTTTGCCCAACCATGCCATGTCCTGTGTTCATTATGACACGGGACGCCATTGGCTAAATTCTGGACAGGCAACTGACAGAAAGAGAAAAAGAGAGTAGAACTTCTCTTTTGACGCTCTTGGTACTGGACACACCTCTTGGTCGTGGCGCTGCAGTCGTGAAGTGCCTCTGGCGGCGACCACGCCTCTATATTAGTCCCTCCGTATGAAGACTCGACCAGGCCGATAGGATAGTGCAGGTGGTCATACAGGTACTGACCGAACAGCCAGCAGACGGCGGACGACTGAGCCAGTCTCTCTACACGGACAAAGGATCGGTATACCATCAGAGATGTGCAGCTTTATGCACTCGGCTACCACATATGTTTGCTTGGAGTGTCTCTCCCGTATATATGAAAATGTGTTGCTGGCGTAAAAACACAAACTGACCGTAGGATAAAGTTCGGTGTTTCTTTGAGGGACCCCGCCAGCTCCCATGTCATTATGCATGATGATGATGACGATGATGGTACATGTATATTGATGCTATGGAGGTCCATTTGGTTTGAGGTTGCGAGACAGGGCCGCACCCCACGCTTCCTGTCATAAATATCCCTGCGTTAACCAGGCCCGGGAACTCCGGCACCTACCCTGCCGGCCGTGTAATCATCCACATCGTGAGATGTGTCATAAAAAAGGAAGCACCCTCAAAGTCGCAGCCGTGGAGTGGGTGATTCTCGTCTGCGTGGCAACAATCTCTCCACTGGGCCTATAGCACACCCTCTCCTACGTAGGAAAAAATCATGGACTTTCTGATTTAGGTACTCACGAGTTGTGGGGCCTGTCCAGGGGACATCGAAGACCATGTCAGTCTGGGGTGTGTCGGTGCTGGCGAGCTTTGCGCGAGTGAAACGGACGTCATGATACTGGAGGGCATTCTGAATCTCAGCCGTGGCATTCATCACCTTCAAGGTTAAGACATTAATTATTTCAAGGCAATTCCGAAACGTTTTATGTGTTTGCTTAGTTCAGCTCGAAGGGGTCTCATGTAGCTGATTTTTTATTTGTGTGTGTGTGTGTGTGTGTGTGTGTGTGTGTGTGTGTGTGTGTGTGTGTGTGCATGTGTGTGTGTGTGTGTGTGTATGTGTGTGTGTGTGTGTGTGTGTGTGTGTGTGTGTCTGAGAGAGAGAGAGAGAGAGAGAGAGAGAGAGAGAGAGAGAGAGAGAGAGAGAGATTCATATACACTTACAACTGAACACAAACCATCATCAAAAGACTAAAACAAGTCTGTGACTTACGCCGTTAAAAAGGAAATGCATGTTGCTCTGTCCGGAACACAGCCACACGTCACCAAACAACACGTCATTCAGTGTGACGTCACCCTCACTGGAGCTGACCGTGATGACGAAAGGACCTTTCTGCGTCACGGCGTGCAGCTTCAGTTTCCAGTGTCCGTTCGTGACCTGGGTGGTGACGGGGGCGATATGTGACCCTTGACCTGTGACCTTGGCGGTGACGGTGTCGCCCTCCGTGGAAGCGGTGCCCCAGAGAACGGCGTGTTGCGGGCCCCGTTGGAGCACCATGTGGGAATGGAATTCGGACGCAAGCTTCAACGCACAGTGGACTGGCGACAGCAGAAAGTATTATACTTTTAGCAAAGGAGACTTGGGAGACGAAAAACAAAATCCACCTAAACCAGGGCTATGAAGCCGACAGATCGCTCTTTTCAGCTACATGTAACACGGTTTGACAGTCAACATGGCTGTGGAGATGTGAATCAGTATAAAGGAACGACTCTACTCTTGTCAATGAAAAGGGTCGAGCCCCCAGAATTCAGCCAATCGCGTCCCGCGGCATAATGAGCACAGCGCGTGGCATGGTCTGGCAAACTGTTTTTCAGACACTACAACGAGGGAAACATTGTGTAGTCTGATATGACTGAATGATTGAAAGCAGTAAGACCATTGACGTCATTTGAGTACGTCAATCTCTTTATCCCCCCCCCCCCCCCCCCCAAAAAAAAAAAAAAAAAAACCTTGACAACTAAAAGAGCGAAATGAACCAACAGATCTAAACAAACTAAAAGAGCTAAAAGATCTAAAAGAACTAAAAGAGCCATAAAGGGCTAAAAAAAAAAAAAAAAACCTAACAGAAACCCTCTCCCCCCCCCCCACACACACACGCACACACACAGATCTCTCATCTATCATAACACTTACCATTTCCGGCAAAGATGGCCAAAGCAGCCAAGAGACGAACCAAAGACAACATGTTTGTCTTCCTCGCTACTCAAATGCAATGTCCCCCAAGTTTCTCAGTGTTGGCACTTTCCTGCTAGTGCTGGGAAGACGTCAGCTGATCTAAAGACACGGCTATCACCATCTGCTGAGACGGCGTAAGTGTCATGGGTTTGAGAAGCACTTAGTCCTTTTATCATTTGAGAGCACATGGGTCACAGTCAAAGGTCACTAAGTGGTGTCATGTGAAAGAGGTCACAGTACGGTAGGCAGAGCAACCCTGTAAAGTCGGCATTGCAGTGACTATTTTTAGACTTGAGATAGACTACTTTTACCTAATGGTGTTCTGATGGGAAATGTTCGCCTGAGCGCCGAACATGCAATGATCTATAATACTTTGGGATAATTTGATCGTGCACAAAAAAACTCACAGTCAGCTTATCTTTCGGCAACACACACACACACACACACACACACACACACACACACACACACACACACACACACACACACACAGAGAGAGAGCTCGAAAAGTCATTTTCTTCCAGCATTTGTTTTATATCAAGCATGTTGTAGACCCATTCACATGCAGGTACACGTACAGCTATCTACTGTGGCAGTGTGTGCGTGATGTATGTCGGGGCAGGAAGTTCGGAATCCGAAGCGTACACGGTACACATCTTGTATTCGCAAGGACTCGTCTTCCATTCGTAGCGCATTCCCACCAGGTGGCGCGTGCCGCATCCGGCGTAAGACACAGTCACGTGACCGGCGTTGTGGCCCGTGATTGGTGCAGCCACCCACTGGTCATGGCCCTCAGTACACTTGGTGGTGCTGGTAGCACTGCAGCAGACCTGGACGAAAAAAAAAATGATAATAATAATAATAATAAATTATAATAACTACATATTATAATACAATTATAATAACTATATATTCCTTGCGACAAAATGTCCGGTAAGGGTGACGGGTCTTCTGCCAGCAGTGTTGGCCTTTCCCGAAGAGATTTTCGAGCTATGATGTATTCGTTGCCCCGTCTTTGATATCACCCGTATGTGGTGGAAAAGGACGTTAAACCCACAAGCACCCACCCATCCACCCCATGATGTATTAGGAGTACTGCCAGGGAAAATCTTTTCAAGACTACTTTCAAAGTTTAAAACACTGTTTTCGAGATCAATCCCCGTCTGAAGCCATTGTTTTCAGGTGGTTCCGACAGTTCATGTCTGGCCAGACAACATTGGAAGGAAGTAGTTCTTGTAACCAGTTCATGTCAAGACAAATACGCGCCATGTTCATCCTGACCTCAAAGCCGTCCTGACTCCTGATCTCTATTGGAGTGTGACCGTGGTCATACTCGATGGTCAGCTTGTGCTGGGCCTCGTTCCTAGTGAAGCGTGTCGGGAAGGGGCCCTGGAATGTGACGTCATTCTGGCCGTAGGCCACGTTCAGTGCCCCAAGGACCAAACGTTCAGCCACGTCCTGTTTGTAGCGGGGATGGATACTGAAAAGGAACGAACCAGGACACAAACAGTTCCAAAATGGCCGTGAGGTAAAATGAACCTAGCCTAGTACCGTCCCTGATACATCGTTCTGTTACTCTTAATGCTCCCATTCGAATTATGACGAACATGTACCACCGGTTTCATCATAAAACACCAGGGCCCGTATGTGCTAGTCGAGGTTAGGGCTTTTAGCCCCGGGTTAGAGTCTAACCTCGAACTAAACTAGCTCTAGGGTAAAATTTTCTGTGGTTTTTCGTTTTAAATCAAGAAGCGGGCCCATTCCAGCAAGGTGCCTGAGTCGTTATAGAAGGATTTTTGGATTTTTTTCTTCCTGATTGGTGGTTATTTTTAGCGACTGTGTCGATCGGCGGGTAGTACAGGTATGGAAGCGTTAGTCCCCCCCCCCCCCCAAAAAAAAAAAAAAAAAAAGAAAAAGTCAAATTTCTCTACTTTTAGAAGCCGCAAAGTCACGACATAGTAGCAGTGGCCAATAGGAACATCTAGCCGTTTGGCAAACAGCGTTAGAGCTTCGTAAGGGGCAGTTCTTTCCCCCTTCATGACCCGTATGTAAAACTCGAGGTTAATTTAACCCACGGCTGCGGGCCTAACCCAGACTAGGACTAAAGAAACACCAAAACAAAATTAAATTTAAAAAAAAATGAAGCGAAGAAAGAAAGACAAAAGTCCTTCTATAACGGCATAGGCACCTTGCTGGAATGGACCCGCTTCCTGATTTAAAACAACAACAACAACAACAACAAAACCAACACAAAATTTAACCCTAGAGGTAGTTTAGTTTGAGGTTAGACTCTAACCCGGGGCTAAATTCCCTAATCCCGACTTTTACATGCAGGCCCAGAACTCATTACGCAGGGCCGGATCAAGGGGTATAGAAGGGGGGGGGTTCCAAAATTTTTGGGGGGGGGGGGTTTGGGGGTCTCCCCCAATGGGGGTGCAGGGGGCATCAGGACAGCTTGAAAGCCTATGTCTAAGCTGTTTATCAAGGTTTGTAGACAAGATTGTAATCTTTTCTTATGAGCTTCATGACAATCCAAACAAGAAAACAGAGTTAGCGGTAGTATAGATCTCTCACATTTTTTAAGAGGATGCATACAAGAGAAGCTTTTTTACACAAAGAGAAAAAACATGCTTTCCACTGACCTTTCGGGTGTAGCTGACATTGGCCGGTCTGCTATTTTTAGCCAGTATCACTTAGCAACGGGCATCTTATCGCCCGCTCGCGCAGTCAGTCTGTGCTGTGACTGTACGTGTGGCCTCTTGCTGCCGCGGTAGCACTGTGGTACTGGGTTTACCCGGCGACAGGGATCAAGACACTGTTTGCCGGCATCGGATGGGTGCGCTCCGAGGGCGGAAGGGCGGGGGGGGGGGGGGGGGTACCACTTTTCTCATCGGATTTGACCATGAATAAATTTGGGTCCCGGCTGACATGGATTAAAAAAAAAAAAAAAAAAAAAAAAACGTCCATCTACAGGTACATGTCATTTGCAGGGGGGGGGGGGGGGGGTTCCAGAACCTGTGGAACCCCCCCCCCCCCTGGATCCGGCCCTGTTACGAATACGTTCTTGCAGTGTTGTGTTTTCTTCTCCACGAAAAGAGAGAGGCGGGAGAATGTGAGTGAACATAACTCAATTAAATTTACTGAGTGTTAAAAGTTCTGTAAAAGACAAAGCAATGAAACGCACGTTCCACGGGGAGAGTCGAAGTCTGGCAGATCCATAGCGACGGCCATGAAGGTGTTGGGAAGGTCAGGGTTGGGGCTGTAGCCGTGGTTGGCTGTCTGGGCCCAACGCTCAGCGGGGAAACTCCCCACAGCGTCATTGTGAGCGTTACCGGCAAGCTGCAGATAGTCAGACCATTTTCGTAATTCATGAATAATTATATTGTTACGTTACAACTTGCCATCTCTTTGTGTTGGCTACAGATCTCTCTCTCTCTCTCTCACACACACACACACACACACACACACACACACACACACACACACACACACACACACGCACGCACGCACGCACGCACGCACGCACGCACGCACGCACGCACGCACGCACGTACACATAAAAAAACACAAAAAACTCAACACCCCCCCCCCCTAAAAAATACATCAACAAACAACAAACAAGAACAAGAGAAAGACGACAACAAAAAGAAACAATAACAACAACAATAAACAAATAAACAAACAAATTAACAAAATTATTCTTATTTCTACCGGGGGATGGGGTGAACTAAACTTGGTCTAACCTGAACGTATCCAAATGGGAAGTGAATATCGGTTTCCCTGAGGGATTGCTTGTTGAACGCTTCCCTCCATCGATTGACCAGAGCCTGGATCTGACACGAGTATTTGGCAGCATGACCAGCGTTCCCCTCGCCTGATAAATAAACAACAAACAAACACACAAATAGTAGAGAATCCTAGATACTAGATGTGAGTTAAAATAATAATAATAATAATAATAATAGGGAGGGTGGGTGGGTGTTTGGGGGTTAAATGTCCTTTTCTACCACAAACGCGTGATACCAAAGACGGGGCAACGATGAAAAAGCCAGCACAAATATTTGGCCCCAGCCGGCATACGAACTCACGACCCGAGCAGTAGAAGTCCAACGCTCTACCATTCGGCCACCCCGGCTGCCCATAATAATAATAATAATCGTATTAACATAGGCGCTTTATACCAAATATTTGGCTCAAAGCGCAGCAAACTTAACCCGACACGCACGATCACGTGAATCACACGGATTCTTTCACACACTGGACATGAGCGCATTTATAACAATCACGTGTTGCGAAGGGCCAGCTCAGCTATTTTAGTTTCGGAATTTTAGAATTGCATTTATTCATTTTCGATTTTTGTGGGCTGAACATTTCCGAAGCAGAGAGAGAGGGGGGGGGGGCGGAGTACCCGGAGAGAACGCCCGACGGTCGGTCCGAATGAACGGTGCCACATACGAGAAAGAAAAATTCTCCGCCCCGAATGGGACTCGAACCTGACCTCTCGCACTGATGACAAAGTCTTAACCACTAAACCAGCGACCGCCACCAGATAGGGCTTCTCGTTTTGGACAGTGTGACCGAAGACTACCTGCCTACTTTTCTGGAGGAGCTTTGTACACTTAAGCTATAAACAGAACAGGTTGACCTGTCCACAGGCTCTTAGACCTGCCATCGATAGAGGCCTCTGATATGCAGACCTGATTCATCTAACAGCTTGAAGATCACAGATTTCACTCAATCGGTAATCATTCTCCTGCAACGCTAGTGTATGCCACAAACGCCTTTAAAATCACAAGTTTTATACTGGTTTGAGCCTCCTTTTAAGAGTGTTGTGCAGACAACATTTTTCATGTCAGAGTAACCTACCCTGATACCAGATGGCGCCGTACAGCGTCATTCCAAGCAGTGGGTTGATCATGGCGTTCCACAGGACGGAGTTGGCACGTGGTCCCCTGATATCATAAACAATCATCGGTACCAAGCTAAATCAGAGACAGGTTTCTTGTAGCTACCAAGCCTCCTAGAATTAAAAACATCATACTTTCTAGGCAGAAGATTTACTGCAAGACAGAGGAGCAAATGGTCTGCAAACTTCTAGGGGAGCCGGGGTGGCCGAATGGTAGAGCGTTGGACTTCTTAATGCTCGGGTCGTGAGTTCGTATTCCGGCTGGGGCCAAATATTTGTGCTGGCTTTTTCATCGTTGCCCCGTCTTTGATATCACCCGTATGTGGTGGAAAAGGACGTTAAACCCTCAAACACCCACCCACCCTTCAAACTTCTAACCCAGCCCAACTGTTTTCTGCTCAAACCGTTCAACGCTATTTTCGACGGGTCCCTACCAGAACGCACCACATGTATCTCTCTTCTTTCTTTCTGTACCAATAGTGCCTTCTGGAAGGGAACCCTCGTTTTTAAGTTGTTTCTCTATAGAGAAACAACTTTATGAGACGGGACAGATTTTGCTGCGCGCAGCAGCAAGTTTCAGTGATACAAAACAAGACTGTGACGTTTCTCCACACAATACATACTTTCACGCACATAGTGACGTAACGAAACCTGCGTCATAGACACTTGACGTGCACACTATGCTGCTGCGTTCTTTTTGGCGGGAGTTGTGAGACGTGTGTGTGTGTGTGTGTGTGTGTGTGTGTGTGTGTGTGTGTGTGTGTGTGTGTGTGTGTGTGTGTGTGTGTGTGTGTGTGTGTGTGTGTGTGTGTGTGTGTGTGTGTGTGCGGACGGATGTAATGATGGCTATCTCCTAAACCACCTCGATGGAGGCCTTTTTACTTTGAGATAAAATGGGAAATCACCTTCTCCAGACCTACCTTTCACGATTTTTATCCTGCCGCATTTTCAGAAGAGTTATCGCCGATTTTAAAAAATCGGTCGTGTTACGAATTTTTTTCGAAAAAGTTGTTCAAATTCCTTTATTTTCTAGACTTTGGAAGTTCACACAATTACACTGCCTGTATTCGTGCTACAGCTCTGTAGCTCTGACTGGTTTTGTGTAAAAAAAAATATTTCCGAGGTAGGGGTGGTTTGCACATAAGATCAAATATCTATGAAAAGACTACTGCAAATTACTTATCATCCCGGCGTTTTTGTCTAGTGTGACAACTGCACATATGACAGGAACTACTGCACTATTATATCTTTAGCATTTAGAATAACTGAACTTTTAGATAAACATAACTTTTTCAAGTTTCTGCGAAAAACACCGGTCAAAAGAGTTCCAAATTTTCGATTTCATAAGTACAATACAAGGTATTCTAGTCCATGTTTCACCAGCCCTCTAGATCTTCCAGATTTTATGTAAAAATTAATTCAGCCAGGGAAGTCATAAAAGCAACAGGGAAATCACAAGACATGCACAAGCATCATCTGTCATACCACCAGTGTGAAGCTGACGTCAAACGCTTAGTTCCCAGACAAAACAAGCAAGTATCGTCACTGCCTCCGACATTTCACCAGCCCTCTAGATCTTCCAGATTTCATGTGAAAAATAATTCAATCGGGGAAGCCACAAAGCCAACAGGGAAATCACAAGACATTTACCCACCCACCCACTCTCTCTTTCTCTCTCTCTGTCTGTCTCTCTCTCTCTCCCCCCACCCGGCCCCACCCCCAGTCACGTGACTAATCGGTCGAGGTCGTAGAGGATCTAGTGTCATTGGTAGAACTTGGAGAGGGGAGAACCGGCAACAATAACAACAAAACAGACAAAATAAAATGAAATTTGGAGAAACAACTTTGCAGGACGGGGCCGTTCCTCCTTGTTGTTTCTGCCGTGTCTTTCCTGTAACTGACGACATTGTGTAGTATTTCAGAGGCTGGGATAAAATTTCTATTTTTGGACTGCCCACTTTTCCGGCTAAAGTGAGTTTGGGTACAATGCACATTTTACCGATTACCTGTATCTCTCTTCATTCTTTCAGTGTCGATAATACCTTCTAGAAAGGAAAACACTTTTTGTTACTGCCGTGTCTTTCCTGTAACTGAACACACTGTGCGGTATTTGAAAGGCTTGGGACAAAATTGCTTCTTTTTTTTTTTTGACTGCCCATTTCTTCCAGTGAGTTTGGGTTCAATGCGCGGGGGTGGGTGGGTGTTTGGGAGTTTCACGTCCTTTTCCACCACATACGGGTGATATCAAAGACTGGGCAACGATGAAAAAGCCAGCACAATATATTTGGCTCCAGCCGGGATACGAACTCACGACCCGAGCATCAGAAGTCCAACGCTCTACCATTCGGCCACCCCGGCCCCCTGGGTTCAATGCGCATTTTACCGGTTATCTGTGTCTTCAAAAGTACAATCCGCTTCAGAAAGCATCGCAAGTTTGTCTCCAGGTGTGTTACGTTGCTTTGTCGTTTCGTTTCTGGACCAAACAGTCAATATGTTCTCTAACCTTTTGGAAAATGCGGTAATGAACAAACCTTTTAGTTGTACCACTGCAGTCATGAATTGCCTCTGGCGGTGACCACGCCTCTATCGGGGTCCCTCCCCATGAAGACTCGATCAGACCGATGGGATAGTGGAGGTGGTCATACAGGTACTGACCGAACAGCCAACAGACAGCGGACGACTGCGACAGTCTCTCTTTGAGGACAAAGAACCGGGCAGGTACAAGATCTGCACGCGCTCAGTGGATAAGGTGGAATTGAAGACAAACCACACATACCCTCTCATACTTTCGACGTAAATCATGTCGTACTTGATTTGACAGCGCAGGTGAACCTATTTTAGATCTCAAAATCGGTCTTACTGTATGTAGATAATGTGTCTCTGATGTCAGAAAAAAATATACAAAAATTTCAGCAGCAGCAACAACAACAAAAAAACAAAATCAGCATGCTGAGTGAGTTTACTCACGTGTTGTTGGCCCGGTCCAGGGAATATCAAAGACCATGTTGGTTTGAGGGGTGGCGGACTGTACGAGCTTTGCGCGAGTGAAGCGGACGTCGTGGTAATGAAGGGCGTTCTGAATCTCAGCCGTGGCATTCATCACCTTCAAGAATGAGATAAATCACTTCGACAAATCCCTCCCGCAGTACCTCACAGAGAAGCTCACTACGTATGAAACCTCCCGTTCACTTCGCTCATCTTCTGAGAAACTATGAAAAATACCCCGTGTCAGTCTGAAAACTTATGGCCAACGTTCCTTCAGTTACTCTGCTCCCCAAATCTGGAATTCACTGCCCGTCTTCCTTAGAAACCTCCCTACTCTGTCACAGTTCAAGGTGTGTGTGTGTGTGTGTGTGTGTGTGTGTGTGTGTGTGTGTGTGTGTGTGTGTGTGTGTGTGTGTGTGTGTGTGTGTGTGTGTGTGTGTGTGTGTGTGTGTGTGTGTGTGTGTGTGTGTGTGTGTGTGTGTGTGTGTGTGTGTGTGTGTGTGTGTGTGCGTGTGTGTGTGTGTGTGTATGTGTGTGTGTGTGTGTGTGTGTGTGTGTGTGTGTGTGTGTGTGTGTGTGTGTGTGTGTGTGTGTGTGTAGCGCGCACTGAGTGCTCTCCTGGGCAGATTTTCTGCGCCATATAGGTTAGTTAGTTAGTTTTTAGGGCTTTACGCCGCGCAAGCGCCATATAGGCATAAAAACAATTTATTATTATTATTATTATTAGATAACAAGTCTTGTTTTGTGACGGAACACGACTTCAACTGTTTCAAGATCACAGGTCGACCTAGGATGCTAACAATGACGAATACACGTTAACATTAGGACAAGCTCAGGATGGTGGCCTTTGTAGAGACTGTCGTTACTATGAGCCAATATGCACATTTACGATGTTTCACACCACTCGCCAGTGCAAACTTTTAGTGAGTTAACTATGAGTGCTTTACGTCCGAAAATAGTAATGAAACAGAGAGCGAAAGTGTGAGTTATGACTTTCCATAACCCACTCAGTGGTTTACGAGTTCACAAAAACACACTCCAATTACGTCATCAATCAGAAAGTGCGTCATTTCAAACATTTGGAACTCATACGTCACGGCAGGTGCACAGTTATTTTGCTCACTTGTGAGGGGTGGGGGGAGAATTTTATTTTCCTTGGATCACGCAAAAAAATGATCGCACAGACAATTCTCTGCGAAGTATTTGCGAGTGCAGTTTTGAATGTCAGTACACGAGCACATGCTTTGAATGATATTCTTCTTTGCATCAAGCAATTTCAACTGCCCTGCACATCATTTCCTCACAAGTCAGTGCGCAGAATTTTGAGGGAATACAAAAGTCACTAGTCACCCCACCAGAAAAATAAAATGTCGCATAAAATGTATTACAGCGACTACAGCAGTAGAGGTAAGAGTCTTGGGGAGCCGGGGTGGCCGAATGGTAGAGCGTTGGACTTCTAATGCTCGGGTCGTGAGTTCGATCCCGGCCGGGGCCAAATATTTGTGCTGGCTTTTTCATCGTTGCCCCGTCTTTGATATCACCATATGTGGTGGAAAAGGACGTCAAACCCCCACCCACCCTACTTCTGGTGATGATGATAATACTAGTAATAATAAAACTGAAATAAAGCATGTGAGCTTGACTTACGCTGTTGAAGGTGAAGTACATGTTGCTCTGTCCGGAACACAGCCACACGTCACCAAACAACACGTCATTCAGCGTGACGTCACCCTCACTGGAGCTGACCGTGATGACGAAAGGACCTTTCTGCGTCACGGCGTGTAGCTTCAGTTTCCAATGCCCGTTCGTGACCTTGGTGGTGACGGGGGCGATATGTGACCCTTGACCTGTGACCTTGGCGGTAACGGTGTCGCCCTCCGTGGAAGCGGTGCCCCAGAGAACGGCGTGTTGCGGGCCCCGTTGGAGAACCATGTGGGAATGGAATTCGGACGCCAGCTTCAACGCACAGTGGACTGGTGACAGAAAAAGGTATTCACTGTTCAGCTCACGTAGCCTACAATATACCCCTGCCCTCTAACGCTCGTCAGACATGGTACAATACAGACAGCATGGCACTGTAGAATGAGTCAGTATGTCTGAAAGGAAATCAGTTTCAACTTCTTCTTTTTTTCTGTCTGGCATTCCTGAGACAGGGAAAAGTGTTCCAGAAAATCTACTGCATGTTCGCATCTTCCTAAGAGCGACGCTCTCTCTCTCTCTCTCTCTCTCCTCCCCCCCCCCCCTTGTTTTGATGTTGTTTTTTCCCTTTAACGTAGAATAGCAGGACAGCTTGTAAGACAGGCAGCAATGAATAAATGCTCTATCCTGAATATAAAAAAAAACCCAAACGTTTCATCATCATCATCATCATCATCATCATCATCATCATCATCATCATCTCTGTGTGTGTGTGTGTGTGTGCGTGCGTGCGTGCGTGCGTGCGTGCGTGTGTGTGTGTGTGTGTGTGTGTGTGTGTGTGTGTGTGTGTGTGTGTGTGTGTGTGTGTGTGTGTGTGTGTGTGTTCTGCTATATATAACCAATTAAATGGGTTGAACAGCGGCTTACGTCTTACTTTTAAGCATCAGTATCCGTGTGCAGCCACTGCTGTTTCTTTAGCTTTCAAAGTCTGATGAGAGTAACTAAGATTGTATCGAGTAATATCAGTATTATTAATATGGAGTTGTTTGGCTGTGATATGACCATGTGAATAGTTAAGATGGTGTAAATAGTTATGATATTCTAGCTTGTCGGTGGTGTCATTTTTTAATGCTCTATACGGTATCTCTGATTGTCAGTTGAAGCTTTCGGCCTTGGGCTAACTACATCTACGGCCCTTCCCCGAAAACCAACCTTTTATACTATAGACTTCAACATAAGTCAAGGACCACCTGCAAATTTGGCTAAAATTCCTGGAAGATGTCCGTGCAGCACATGGTGGTTTTTCAGCTTCCGCAAGCTTTGCAGGATGCATTGTTAACCCTTTAACACTTTCACAGCAAAAAAAAAAAAAAAAAAAAAATTGAAAGATTCCTTGATCTCTATTTTTTGTGAATTCTTAAAAATTAGACCTGTCTGTCAAGGTGGTCCTTGACTTATGTTGAAGTCTGTATGATATCGCCAACTCTCTGTACGATAACGGACGTAATAAAACACTTACCATTCCCGGCAAAGATGGCCAGTACAACCAAGAGAAGTACCAGAGACGACATGGTCGATCTCAC
The DNA here is from genome assembly GCA_018292915.2 of Batillaria attramentaria. Lineage (NCBI taxonomy): Eukaryota > Metazoa > Mollusca > Gastropoda > Batillariidae > Batillaria > Batillaria attramentaria. The sequence continues at coordinate 274,584 of JACVVK020000382.1, forward strand.
CACCTGAAGGCAAGGTCTCCAACTGATCTGCTTACTGTTGGCACTTCTTCTTCTGTGCTGGGAAATGTCAGCTGCTGTTTGGACGGGGGTCAGGGTCGAAATTGAAGGTCGGACAGTACCTGACGGTAACCTCATTACTGCAGGTAGAGCAACACTGTCTGCTCTTCGCCATTGGCTATTTTGAGACTTGAGATAACTATTTTTTATGTGAACGATGTAGGGTGTGTCTGGGAGTCCAATGATCTGCATATACTTTGGGGCGAATTGATAATGTACAAAACTGTGTATTCGGTCCGATTATGGGTGCACACACACGCACACACACACACTGGCACGCACACACACACACACACACACACACACACACACACACACACACACCGGCACAGAGAGAGAGAGAGAGATGATGGTGATGAT
>JACVVK020000382.1:282500-287500 GCA_018292915.2 Batillaria attramentaria
CGGAGTTTTCGGGCTGAAACCTGAACTGTAAGTAGGTAAGACTGACCGCGCGAAACACCAACCTCTTTGACACCCCGTCACACTGGTGTATGGCCTCAGGCGGTGACCACGCCTCAATTCGCGTCCCTCCCCACGATGTCTCTATCAGCCCGATGGGAACCTGGAGATGATCGTGCAGATACTGGCCGAACAACCAGCACACAGCCGACGTCGTCTGCATGCTGCCTGAAAATAAACTGCGAGGAGTTAGTTAGTTAGTTAGGTACTGAGTTAGGGCTTCACGCCGCGCTAGCTACTTCTCTGCCAGGCCATTAAAAATAGGAGGGGGGGGAGGGGGGAGTGGAGTTTAACGTCTTTTTCCACCACATACCGGGTGATATAAAAGGCGGGACAACGAGAAAAAGGCCAGTACAAACATTTGGCACCAGCCGGGATTCGAACTCACAACCCAAGCATTGAGAGTCCAACGCTCTACCATTTGGCTACCCCGACTTCCCCCACCCCCTCCCCCCATTAAAGAAAAATAACAGGGCTTGCAATAAAACAGGATGTAAATGTATATTAAGAATCTATGTGGTTTAAATGAGAAATGAGTTCGAAGACTTAGATGCTAAACAAATAAAACCACCACCCAACCCACCGCCCTGAACCCCAAAGCTCGCTCCCCCCACCTTCGTGTACTCACTGGCAGTTGGTCCCGTCCAGGGTACGTCAAAAGTCATGTCAGAGCGAGGCGTGGCGGATTGCACCAGCTTGGCACGAGTATAGCGGACGTCATGGTAACCCAGCGCGTGTTGTATCTCCGCCGTTGAGTTGACCACCTGAACCACGAGATGGTTGAGAGAGTGAACCTTTAGAGCTTAACACCGTGTGTGTGTGTGTGTGTGTGTGTGTGTGTGTGTGTGTGTGTGTGTGTGTGTGTGTAGACTGTGTGTGTGTGTGTGTGTGTGTGTGTGTGTGTGTGCTCTGACGCAGGTATGAAATGGAAAATCGTCTTTGGACTCACAGCTCGAAACAAAATAAGAATGAAACATGAAGATTCTACGCCAAGAAAAACAACATGAAATTGGTTTGGCATGTGCGATAACTTAACCTTAATGCTTATCAGAATCTGTGCTGGGGTTTTGTGTGGTGTTTATTTGAGGTACCCTCTTTCGCAAGTGTGCTAGTCTGTAGTGATTTTTGCTGAAAAAGCGTGATTTTCGTGGTTTTTGTGTTACGTAGGTCAAAGTGGATGGCAGGCGGTCACAAGAAGAAGCAAGCTGCCAGTGAAGCTGGGACGTTTTGCAGAGAGGTCGAGCACTCGTGGGGCAAGCATATTAAATTTTGTGTGAACTGCTTCTCTGGCCTAGAGAGAAAGTAGACGTGCATTACTCCAGTGAGGCCTGAGCGGAAAGGAGACATTCATTTTTTTTTTAAAACTCCTGTCAGGTGCGTGCCTTTGAATGGTCTGTTCATGGTAGTATTAGTTTCTAGATTAAAGCATTTTCAGGGGTGACTTGGATGCCTGAGGCTAATAGGGAATATATTAGGCATTTTGCGGCCCTGTGTATTTGTGTCCTTCACCCAGCTACGAAATAAAAGAACGTGACTTACAGAACTGAAACCCCTGGTACTTACGTTGTTGAAGGTGAAGTACATGTTGCTCTGTCCTGAGCACAGCCACACGTCACCAACCAATACGTCATTTAGCGTCACTCTGCCCTCGCTGGAGCTGACGGTGATGTTGCAAGGACAAACCCAAGTGGCTAAAGGAAACAGAACCAGCTTCCACTGGCCGTTTCTGACGGTACCTGACAGGTCACAGAAGCGAATTCAAATAAGGCAGGTCATAGGCTAAGAGGACCGGTATTGTTTCACTTCTTCTTTTTTTTTCTTTTTTTTTTAAAAGAGTTCTTACCTGATTGTTTCTGGTAAAACAGAGTATCACACGTGGACATACAGTCATAATTTATGTCGGTCGGTGGTCTAGTGGTTAAGAGACTTGTCACCAATGCGAGAGGTCAGGGGTTCGAGTCCCACTCGTGGCAAAGAATTTTTCCTTCTCGTTTGTGGCACCGTTCATACGGGCCGATCGTCGGGGGTTCTCTCCGGGTACTCCGGTTCCCCCCCCCCCCCCCTCAGCTTTGGAAATGTTCAGCCCACCGAATTTCAAAAATAAATGCAATTTTAAATTCCGAAACTTAGATAGCTGAGCTGACCCCTCGCACCACGTGATTGTAATGTGTGTATGTCCAGTGTGTGAGAGAATGCGTGTGATTCAAGTGAGCGTGCGTGTTGGGTTTAGTTCGCGGCGCTTTGAACCGATTCATTAAATACAGATACAGATACAGATAACTTTATTGTCCTTAAAGGAAATTTGTCTTTGGCCTCACCGACACGTAAAAATCATGAAGACACTCAAGGAGTTTGGCTTATAAAATCTCTCTCTCTCTCTCTCTCTCTCTCTCTCTCTTCTCTCTCTCTCTCTCATGCCTCCAGCTGCAGCAGCACCAGAGCTGATAACTTACATAAAAACGCCAGTAATACCAGTAGTAAAATCAGACTATATGACTAAAACATTTGTAAAAGACAGCTCGTCAAGGAATGACGTACGAATAAAACATCACGAATTCAACACACGTATTGCACAGGGTAGGAACGACTTTTTAAACAGGTTTTTATGGCACACAGGAACTCTAAAACGCCTACCACTAGGCAATCTTTCAAAATGACGATGCAATGGATGCGAAGCATCAGCTGTGATGGCAAGAGCTTTTCTTCGAACTGACATGTTGTAGACTTCCCCAAGCTGGTCCTGGGGTCTGCCAATGATCTTACCGGCAAGGTTGACAACTCTAGCAAGCTTGTTCCTGTTTTTGACACTGAGGTTGCCAAACCATACTGTAATATTGAAAGACAGCAAACTTTGAATGAGACTCTTGTAAACGTTTTCCAGCACACCCTCACTAACGCCAAAACTACGCAGCTTCCTAAGAAGGAAAAGACGCTGCATCGCTTTCTTGAAAATAAAATCAGTGTTTTGCTGGAAAGTGAGCTTGTTGTCTATGTGTGTGCCGAGGTATTTAAAACAATCGACAACGTCTACAGGTTCACCGTTGACGACAATTGGATGGAAAATACCTGCTGAACCTTTCGAGAGGTCCAAAACCAGTTCTTTTGTCTTACCGACATTGATTTGAAGTGAGTTTGACATGCACCAATCTTGTAGGGCACGAACATGATCAAAATACATCTGCTCATACACTGTTTGTTCTTTCAGCAGAAGACCAACTAATGCCATGTCGTCTGCATACTTGTACAGACTTACAACTGTATTCTGAACTTTGAATTCATCAGTATAAATGGAAAACAGTAATGGGGATAAAACACACAACCCTGAGGTGCACCAGTATTTAAAATGGTTTCCTGAGACCAAGTACCATCCATGAAAACCCTCTGAGGACGGTCACTCAGAAAATCTCGCACCCAGTGAATAAAGCCACCATTCACAGACAAGTCAATCAACCTTCTTAACAAAATATGAGTTTGCAAGGTATTAAAGACAGAGCAAAAATCTGTAAATAAAACCCTTGCAGAAGCATTGGGTTGTTGCAAGTGCTGTGCTATGGTACTGACTAGAGTAATGGTTGCATCTTCTGTTCCTCTACGAGCCTTGTATGCGAATTGCAAGGGATCTAACTGATCCAACACTGAAGTCATCATACGCTTGCTGACAACCCTTTCCATACACTTAGCCAGCAGAGAGGTGAGTGCCACAGGCCTGAAGTCGTTGAGTAAATGAGCACCAGGTTTTTTCGGCAACGGAACAATAGTGGAAACTTTCCAAGACTTTGGGACAGTACACACGTCAAGTAACAGCTGAAACAGTTGGGTTATCACGCCTCGAAGCTGAGAAACGCATACTCTTAACACCCTACCCCAAGACCGTCCGGACCGGGTGCTTTATTTGGCTTAGTGCGTGCAAGGCATGCGGCGACTTCCTCTTCAGTCAACTGTACAGGCGTGTACGGAGGGATGCTCTCACACATTCTCTCACGTTCACTCTGAAAATCAATGGTGTCAAATCTGCCGTACGGTAGTGCTTGTTGAGGTCGTTAACAAACTGCACACAGTCACCAGAATGTACAACTTGTCTGTGTTTTACCCTACCCATCATGGCATTCAAACCATCCCACGCCTGTTTTGCATTTCCCACACAGATGTTTTTTTCTACCTTATCTTTGAATTCTAACTTAGCCTTTTTCACTTTAGACCTAAACTCCCTTTGTTTTTCCCGGAAAGCACAAGTGTCACCCTGCAGAAATGCCTTTTTCTTTTCATTCAAGCAAATTTTGAGCTCTTTGGACAGCCAAGGCTTGTTATTTGGAAACACTTTAACAGTTTTGGTTTTAATGCAGTTGCCTTCGCACCACTGAATGTAGCTCGTAATCCTGTCTGTCAGCTCGTGTGGGTCGTCACAGTCATCAAAGAAGTTTTGCCAGTTCGTCTCATCAAAACAGTCTTGTAGTATTTCCTTATTTTCCGCCGTCCACAACTGCACAGTTTTCGTCATCGGTTTAGAACATTTAACTTTCTGTCTGTATTTCGGCAAAAGGTGAACCACATTGTGGTCCGACTTTCCCAACGGTGGCCTGCTGACCGATTTGTAGGTATCAGTGATGTTACCGTAGCAGCGGTCGAGAATGCGGGTCGAGCGGGTCGGGCACGTGACGTACTGCTGTAAGTTAGGCAGGTGACCCGAAAGGTCACATGTATTGAAATCACCCAGTACGAATACCGCCTGATCCGCTGATCGGGACAGCGCGCTGTTCTAACACTCTGCAATCGTGTCGGCAGCTTTGTTGTTGTCAGGACCGGGCACATATGCTAGTATGATTGTAACCTGGCCGAATTCACGTGGCAAATAGAAAGGCCGAAATGACACGCACAGAAGCTCATAGTCCCGTGTGCACACCTGTTCATGTACGTGAAACTGAGTGGCCCACTTGTCGTCAACA
>JACVVK020000382.1:292500-367500 GCA_018292915.2 Batillaria attramentaria
GGCAGCTTGCCTTTTTTTTTCCCTTTTTAAAAAAAAAAAGTTGTTTCTCTATAACTTTATGAGACAGGGCAGATTTTGCTACGCGCGGCAGCAAGTTTCAGTGATACAAAACAAGACTGTGACGTTTCTCCACACAATACTTACTTTCACGCACACAGTGACGTAACGAAATCTGCATCATAGACACCTTACGTGCACACTATGCTGCTGCGTTCTTTTTGGCGGGAGTTGTGAGACGCGTGTGTGTGTGTGTGTGTGTGTGTGTGTGTGTTTGTGTGTGGACGGATGTACTGATGGCTATCTCCTAAACCACGTCGTTTTTGACCGCCTGGCATGTACCTTGACCTGCCTAACACAAAAATTGAGAAAATCACGCTTTTTCATGACAACAAAAATCACTACAGACCAGCACACTCGTCAAACAGGGTACCTCAAACAAACACCAAACATGACCCCACGGTCAGTTTATGTCCTTATGCCTGTAGGACAGTCAGCTAAATGAATTTTCAACGATTGTTTCTGGGCGACCCCTAGCATTCAGTGTTGTAAAACGAAACGTCGGTTACTCAGGTCCCGAGGCCTTGAACCAGCTTAGCTCCGCGTAAATGGCACCTGAACAGCCCAGTGCAGAAAGGATGGAGCGAAGCGAAAACAAGAGTTTCATGGAGATCATGAGAAATTCGTCAGTGGTCCGCTTTCTGTGGTCTATGTGACGCTCCTAACGGAGAATGAGTGATGGACGTTTTTGAAAAAGTCAAATTAACAAAGATGGGATGCGGTGCTTCTGTCACGTTGGGTTTTTGTTGTTTTGTTTTGTTTTGTTTTGTTTTGTTTTTGTGTTTTGTTTGTTTTTGTTTGTTTGTTTGTTTGTTTGTTTTGTTTTGTTTTTGTTTTTTGTTGTTGTTGTTTTGTTGTTGTTGGTTGTTGTTTTTTGGAGGCGGGGGGGGGGGGGCAGACTGTGGTGGTGGTGGTGGTGGTGGTGGTGGTGGTGGTGGTGGTGGTGGTGGTAGAGGTGGTCTTCCTTACCTAGCCAAAACTCGCCGTTTAAGTCCCCGAAGCCTCGTGTGTACTCGTTCCAGCCCCTGTAGAAATCCACACTACCATCACGACGCCGTTGAATCACCTAGGACATCAAGCAGAAACAAGCATTCCATTTATACTGGTTTGGAAAAGGTGAAACTACTCACCACATACAGCCAGTCAAAAGGTGAGATGTGTGTGTGTGTGTGTGTGTGTGTGTGTGTGTGTGTGTGTGTGTGTGTGTGTGTGTGTGTGTGTGTGTGTGTGTGTGTGTGTCTGTGTGTGTGTGTGTGTGTGTGTGTGTGTGTGTGTGTGTACCGTCCAGCCGCCCCCTGCCGTGGTCTGGTCACAGAAGACTGTGATGTCCCTATTGTTGACGGTCAGTATGTGAACACCGTTGGTTTTGTCGTATTTCCTCACATCCACACAGCTCGCTGGCCGGGAAGATTCTGAAGCTGAAAAAAAAATCAAACCTTTATTTAGTATAAAGGTTGTGCTGGTTAAGATGACCACGCCATCAATCAAACTGATTAGAAATACAGGATCACGTTATACCACCAGCTAAGGATGACGACGTGGCCATCGCAAACGCCTCTACACACCAAACTGTACGGCCCTCAGCGGGAGCTGGAGAGGACAGCAGACTTCATGCTCAGAACTGAACTTCTGCTGTTTCCTCAGGAGAAAGCTCGTAACCATAGCGCCACCCATCTAAACTGGGGGCGCCGGGATAGCCGAATAGTAGAGCGTTGGACTCTCAATACTCGGGTCGTGAGTTCGAATCCCGGCTGGTACAAATATTTGTACTGGCCTTTTCCTCGTTACCCCGTATTTGATATCACCCTTACGTGGCGGAAAAGGACGTGAAACTCCCAAAACACCCACGCACCCACCCCATCTACACTGTCTTGTAAATTAACCCTTCCGTACTCAACAAGACATTTTTAATCTTTAATGTCATTTTTATACATACAGCTCTCGTTGTTTCGGTTTGCCAGTGTTTCTCCTATCTTCTCCACTCCCTCCGTCAGCTTGTCGCCCATCTTCTCCACTCCCTCACTCAGTCTCTCTCCCATGGTCTTAAAACAACAATGTGCAGGTCAAGCGTACAACAGTGTTGACGGGCGAAATGTATTTGGAGAAATGCGTAAAATTATGTGCACTTGAATGCGTTCTCTCTGTCTTTTGTTGCCGCGCGTTCAACACGTCAAGCTCGTGTTCGGGTCGGGGGCCCGCAGGGCCCGCATGTAATACTCGAGGTTAATTTAACCCACGGCTACGGGCCTAACCCAGACTAGGACAAAAGACCCCCCCCCCCCCCAAAAAAAAAAGGAAGCGAAGAAAGGTAGGGGGAAAAAAAACCTTCTCTAACGGCTTAGGCACCAAGGTGGAATGGACCCGCTTCCTAGTTTTTAAAAAAAAAAAAAAAAAAAAAGCACAGAAAATTTAACCCTAGAGCTAGTTTAGTTCGAGGTTAGACTCTAACCCTGGGCTAAAATCCCTAACCTCGACTTTTACATGCGGGCCCTGGCCACGACAGCACGTACACCGGCTTGTGTCTAATAGACGACTCCACTCCTGTTAGTCAATAAGGGGCGAGCCCCCAGAATTCAGCCAGTCGCGTGCCGGGCATAATGAGCACATCACATGGCATGGTCTGGCAAACTGTCTCGAAAGACTCTACAACGAGGAAAGCACGTGTAGTTTGATATCACAGAAAAAAAAAATGGAAAGAAAGCAGTAAGTCCATTGACGTCAGTTGAGGAAAAAGGCCATTACGTCAATCTCTTTCATATTGAAATCACCCCTTTTTCCATAACTGAAATGAAGTCATGGACGTTTTGCCAATACACGGCAGAGTAAACGGGTGAGGCTTTGGCCTCGACGCTTGCCAAGTGGAGTCGTCTATTACAGCGAGCACAGCGGGGGGTGGGGGGGGGGGGGGGGGGGGGGGGGGGGGGGGGGAAGAAAAAAATATACCATGATTTTTAACGCCTGATTTCTTCAATACTGGAGGTCGAAAAGTTATACAAACGGCGGCAAGATCCAAATAGAACATAACGTCATACACATACAGACTGAGTTAAATACGGAGCATTGAAAGTGGTATCCCCCCCCCCCCTCACACACACACACACACACACACACACACACACACACACACACACACACACACTGTCAGCTTCCGTCTAGTTACCTCAATTCCCTCAGTCAGATTTTGAAGTGTCTGTCCCATCGTCTGTCCCATTGTCTCTACTGCCTCCTTTAGCTTGTCCCCAAGTTTGCCGATGTCGTCTGCTAGCTGTCCTTGGTCCTCCATCTTGTCCAGGCGGTCGGTGAGTTTCTCTACCTCCTCCGTCAGCTGCTCTCTGGTCAGAGGGTCATGACACCAGACGGTGACCCCGCTTAGCGCCAGCAGGCACAGAAGTGGTAGAGGCGCCATGGTCGTGTACACGTGTAGGTGTCTTTGGTGGAAAAAAAGGATGAAATTTTCTAGTGTTGTTAAGTTGTTTCTCTGTAGAGCAGCAAGTTTCAGTGGTACAAAACAAGACTGTGACGTTTCTCCACACAATACTTACTTTCACGCACACCGACTGTGACGTCTGCGTCATAGACACTTGACGTGCACTATGCTGCTGCGTTCTTTTTGGCGGGAGTTGTGAGACGCGCGCGCGCGCGCGCGCGCGTGTGTGTGTGTGTGTCTGTGTGTGTGGCTGTGTGTGTGTGTGTGTGTGTGTGTGTGTGGCTGTGTGTGTGTGTGTGTGTGTGTGTGGACGGATGTAATGATGGCTATCTCCTAAACCACCTCGTTGGAGGCCTTTTTACTTTGAGATAAAATGGGAATTCACCTTCTCCAGACCTACCTTTCACGATTTTAATCCTGTCGCATTTTCAGAAGATTTTTTTTTTTAAATCGGTCATGTTACGAATTTTTTCGAAAAAGTTGTTTAAATTCCTTCATTTTCTAGACTTTGGAAGTTCACCCAATTACACTGACTGTATTCGTGCTACAGCTCTGTAGTTCTGACTGGTTTTGTGTTTAAAAAAAAAAACTCCGAGGTAGGGGTGGTTTGCACGTAAGATCAAATATCTATGAAAAGACTACTGCAAATTACTGTTCATCCCGGCGTTTTTGTTTAGTGTGACAACTGCACATATGACAGGAACTACTGCACTATTATAGCTTTAGCATTTAGAATAACTGAACTTTTAGATAAACATAGCTTTTTCAAGTTTCTGCGAGAAGCACCGGTCAAAACAGTTCCAAATTTGCGATTTCATAAGTACAATACAAGGTATTCTAGTCCACGTTTCACCAGCCCTCTAGATCTTCCCGATTTTATGTGTTACTGGTGCTTGGAAATTCACGGGAAAACCTACCACTACCAGCCAGTGTAGGCTCGTCCTGTCAGTCAGTCCAAGAAAGCCGCCGATGAAACGTGCAATAATTATGCAGCAACACTCGCTTTCTAACGTTCACTCTCTATGGCGAATGAAGCAGGACAACAGATGTGGGAGCGACAGGGTTTGCGGCCGGCGAGTTCAAGTATATAATTATTATGATTCTGCCGTGCGGGGGCCGGGCTCCGTCCGGGTTTTGTGTGAAGACAAATTACACGTGCACAGAGGCGGTGTGAAGTCCTGGTCGGTCGCGTTATCATGATATCTCTGTATCTCACACCTGACACTAATAGCCTAATTATGGTGCACGCTGCAAAATCGGGAATCAGCAGCGAAGTCAGTTCACTTACTTGCAGATACACTGAGCAAAAGGGGACGCCTATGGCGCATATAGACTCCCAATTCCTCCCTCTTGCCGTAAGTCCCAAAGTGCTGTGTCCCCCCCCCCCCCCCCCCCCCCCCCCCCGTCATCGACAATGTACAAAGGATATCTGTGGAAGGATGTCTTGAACGCAAAGCCTTTGACATGTGAGTAACAGTCACAAACAAAAGAAATTGTTCTCTTGAAAAGGGGGAAGTAACTTCTGACCTGAACTGATAACTCATTACTCTCACCTGTCTCCCTTCATTCTGCACAACTGTAGTTTTTAAATGAAAATTTCATTCAGCTAGCATGACCTTGACCTTCAGTCAAGGCGTTCAAAGGGGTCTGTCTGGAAAGGGCTTATCGTTGTCTGTCATCAAGCCGTATTTGGTGCTTCTGATACATGTATTTGTAGTTCCTGAGAAAATGCCAATGCCAGTTTATCACAGACACTGATTCAGTGAGACAGGAATCAGACGACAGACAGACAGACGGAGGGTCATCATGTACAACACATAGACTCACTTTGTTAAACACGTGAGTCAGAAAATTGTCTGCACAAGGCGATGGTGTGAGGTCCGGGCAGACGGTCTCGTGGTGGTACCCGGTGTAACAGGCCAGAGTATACCCCTGGGTACTTTATACCCTCGGGTATAAAGTAGCCTAGGCCGGTTCAACCCCCTGGGTATAGATGAGCCCAGGCCGGATTGAGAGTACACCCCGGGGTATAGTCTGGGCTAGGCCATTTTATACGGGGGGATAGTCTGGGCTAGGCCATTTTATGCGGGGGGATAGTCTGGGCTAGGCCAGTTTATACCGGGGGATAGTCTCAGTCTGGGCTAGGCCAGTTTATAAGGGGGGGGGGGGGGGGGAGATAGTCTGGGCTAGGCCAGTTTATACGGGGGGATAGTCTGGGCTAGGCCAGTTTATACGGGGGGATAGTCTGGGCTAGGCCAGTTTATACAGGGGTATACTTCAGGCGGGGTATAATCTGGACTGCTACATCGGGCGTGTAACAAAAAACCCTTATCAGTCAGTGGCATGATCAACACTGGCACCGGCCTGTGAGGCCTGAAAGTCAACTCGTGGATGAATCCATTGCTCACACAGCCAAGCCATCCGTCATGTCACCTCACCTCAATATCATTATCCAGTGTTTACCTCCATGGAGCTGTAGTTTGTCAAAATCGATGTGAATGATGCAAAGTGTCGAGCGGAAAATGTGTGTGTGTGTGTGTGTGTATGTGTGTGTAAGAGAGAGAGGTGTGTGTGTGTGTGGGGGGGGGGGGGGGGGGGGGGCAGGAGAGAGCCTGTCGTCTGTCATCTCACCTCAGTATCGTTTTTACTCTCACTCTCCGTGCTCTCATGAAGCGAGCTGTATGCTGTATTTTTGTAAAAATGATACGACGCGAAGTGCCGTGAGAAGAACGTGTGTGTGTGTGTGTGTGTGTGTGCGCGCGCGCGCCTGTGTGTATGGGACACAGAGACCGACAGAGCGGGAAAGAGACAAAGAGATGGCCAGAGAACGAGACAGAGAAACGGTTGGTTGGTTGGTTGTTAAGGGGTTTAAAGGAGACGGAGACAGAGAGAGGACGTGCGATAGTAACAAAAATTATACAGTGACTGCAGTACCTACACGCCTGATCTATAAAAAAAAAAAAAAAAAAAAAAAAAAAAAGCAAACTCTATGATGATGGCAGATGCTGAGCCATCAAAACACAGTCTATGCTCAGGGGTCTCAAGTTGCGAACCAAAATTTGTGCCATTGTTTTTTGTCCTCTCTGCCCTTTTGGTATCACCCCCCACATAGTGGTGAAAATGCCAAACGCAAACCAACCAACCAACCAACCAACCAACCAACCAACCAAACAATCTAAGACGAATAAATGCACAACAAATACGCAAACAAAAATTTTTAATATTCAAGCATTCCCAAACCATTTATTGGTCACTTAGATCTCAAAGTTCTCTTTCTGACAATCACAAAGGCAACTTCACAGGCAACACTAGCACTCCAGTTTTTCGACACTATTAGCTTTCGAACCACTTGATGTTGCCTTTTGAAATCTTCTGCTTGTAATTGTTGACCATGTTGTCGAAGGCGTCGGTTGTCCGTGCTTTCTTCTTGCTGGGTTTCTGCAAAAACACAGGAGTGAGACAAATTCATACAAATAGTCTGTTCCCATAATATTCCGCAACACTGGAATACAGTACCCTGCCAAGCACTCAAAAATAAGCAAAACGTGTTGCCTCCCTTGGCACACTCTCAACCAAATGGCATTACAGTAGGGGAGTGTGTTAGCGGCGACCCCCCCCCCCCCCCCCCCCCCCAAAAAAAAACAAACAAAAAAACAACAACAAACAACCCCACCAGCAATGTAAAGTCCCCTCATAACAATGTTATGAAGAGCAACTGACTTCACTCCCTCACAAAAATCACTGCTTTTGCCTTAACGCCCATCCTCTAGCATATAAAAATATGCTTCCAAATCATTCGGAGCTGTTTTGATTCTGTCCAGATGACGTGCAATTACGGACTTTCACAGGTCGGCACTGAACCAACACCAACACATGAAAAGCACCGGCCCCCGTAGTGTAGTGGTTAGCACTTTGGATCATGGACCGGGAGACCCGGGTTCGAATCCCAGCCGAGGCAAGTGGGATTTTTCCTACCTAGGTCGGCTCCTACCCAAATGGGGAGGCTGTTGCCTCACAGCCGAGTTTCACCCACTTCATGGGTGCGACTTTGGGGGTGCTTCCCTTAGTATGACACGTCTTATGATGTGGATGATTACACGGCCGGCACCGCAGGTGCCGTAGTTCCCAGGCCTGGTTAATGCCGGGATATTTATGACAGGAAGCGTGGAATGCGGCCCTGTCCCGCAGTCCCAAACCACATGGACCTCCATAGTATCATCTTACTATCATCCTCATCTCCATCATAAAAATTGTCCCAGCTTCCGAGTCCTCCGTGGGTTCCACCCATGACCTGGGAGGAACACCACAGGAGCTGGCAAAAAAAAAAAAAAAAAAAACCCACATGGAAAGCAGGCATCTGCTGAAGTGTTGCAGTCACTTGCAGCCACTGCTGAGAGGAACAGCACTGGGGAGTTTATTATGTCATTCACACAGCCGCCAACATTAGCGTACCGGGTACTGCTCTGCTCAAGTGCTGCTTCGACTGGTTTGACCACGCTCACAAGTACGACTATCTGTCTTTTGTGCAGCACACTCATTTTGGAATATGCACATCACTCTTCTTTGGAAATGTTCAGCCAAGGAAATTTGAAAAATAAATGCAATTCAAAATTCCGAAATTTAAACAGCTGAGCTGACCCTTCGCACCACGTGATTGTAATGTGTTTATGTCCAGTGTGTGAGAGAATGCGTGTGATTCACGTGAGCGTGCGTGTTGGGTTCAGTTCGTGGCGCTTCATGAAATTGGGTAAAGCGCCTATACAATACTCATTATCATTATTATTATTATTTAAACTTTAAATCTACTCACCATCTGTTTGGCTCTTGGTTCTTTTGGCTGCTGCTTCACATCCTTCCTCTTTTTCTTTTTCGTTTCACTGTTTGTATTCTTTTGCGGTTGCCTCCCCTTGTTGCGGTCGCGGTGCCGGATTTTGGGGCCGAAGTGCTTGGGTAGACCCTTGGGCCCCGTGTGCTGGGCGCGTGCGATCTTGTCCTGCTGTTTCTGGGGGTTGACCGCTTTGGCTTGCTTCCGTTCCCGTTTCTGAGCAACCTGCGAAACAAGAAGCATTGCAACGGCATTTTATTTCGTACTAGCACATCACAGTTACTACATGTACCACAAACAACTTGCCTGTACAGATTTTACTCGCCGAAAATCCCATTTATTAATGTGTGGCAGAGAGAATGGCCTTCAAGTCTAGCCATGCGAGTGGGCTTCAATGTCATCTGTGTGCTCCTTCCATGCTGAAGATAAGCCTAAAGGCGATTTTGAATGCAAGAAAAGACAAACTAGACCTCGCCTTAGACACACGGACACAAAAATGTTACCTTGCATACTGAAAATTTTCTGCGATCGACAGACAATAAAGTTATATTGAATTGAATTGAATTGAATATAAATGCCTACATGTGTCCACAAAGGCAAGACAAACTCTGTGAAGGAGTGTGGTTGACGCGAGGGGGTGGGGGGGGGGGCATGCTCCCCCAGATTTTTTTTTTTTTTTTTAAATAAAAATTTGGACCAAAATCTGTGCAATTTGTTGTATTTTGGCATGATTTTACGTGCTGTAGAGGAGGAAAAAAAGTTTTAGAATTCGACTAAATCTGTGCAATTTGGCGCATTTTGGCGTGATTTTAAGTGAAATAGAGGAAACACTTGAGTAAAATTTTTAGAATGGAGACTAAAATGTGTGCTATTCCGTGAACCATAGTTCAGTGCCACACAATTTTTTTTTTTCTCTTTTTTTTTTTCCTGCATGCATAGCGTGTTGTTCCTTTCCACAGCCCCTCCCATTTGGAAAAGGATTTTTAACGTGCATACTCGACGTTGGGCGTGCTTGCATACATGAAGATAGGCATCGTAAACATGATTCTGACTTGGTCTGGAAAGGAAAAATTCCTGCCCACCAGGGACTCAAACCAGGCAGCTCAGGATCTGAAGTTAGACACGTTAACCGCCACACCAAATCCCATGTGCAGGGCTCCATTTCAAAACTGGTGTGGACTTACCTTGCTTTTCTCCCTGCGTTTCTCCTGTACTTCCAGTGCACGTCGATTTTCCAAGGAGAACTCCACAATCGGCCTCTGTGAAAAGCACATACATAACAATGTTACATGGTTTGTATACATTTCATAATTATTTCCCCTTTCTGGAAGATCTGACAATAGCAGTAACTTTCGAGACTCTACTGTCAACCAGTTCATAACGAAACTCTCATTTTAACACTAATTACTACAAAATGGAAAAGGAACAAGAATTCTTTCCTTTTTTTCCATTTTTGTTTCTTTGTTGTTGGTTGTTGTTGGTGTGTGTGTGTGTGTGTGTGTGTGTGTGTGTGTGTGTGTGTGTGTGTGTGTGTGTTTTGCCTTATTACTAGTCAATCAACTCAAGTTTACACTACACAGTACAGGGCCGGATCAAGGGGTATAGAAGGGGGGGGTTCCAAAATTTTTTTGGGGGGTTTGGGGGTCTCCCCCAATGGGGGTGCAGGGGGCATCAGGACAGCTTGAAAGCCTATGTCTAAGCTGTTTATCAAGGTTTGTAGACAAGATTGTAATCTTTTCTTATGAGCTTCATGACAATCCAAACAAGAAAACAGAGTTAGCGGTAGTATAGATCTCTCACATTTTTTAAGAGGATGCATGCAAGAGAAGCTTTTTTACACAAAGAGAAAAAACATGCTTTCCACTGACCTTTCGGGTGTAGCTGACATTGGCCGGTCTGCTATTTTTAGCCAGTATCACTTAGCAACGGGCATCTTATCGCCCGCTCGCGCAGTCAGTCTGTGCTGTGACTGTACGTGTGGCCTCTTGCTGCCGCGGTAGCACTGTGGTACTGGGTTTACCCGGCGACAGGGATCAAGACACTGTTTGCCGGCATCGGATGGGTGCGCTCCGAGGGCGGAAGGGCGGGGGGGGGGGGGGGGGGGGGGTACCACTTTTCTCATCGGATTTGACCATGAATAAATTTGGGTCCCGGCTGACATGGATTTAAAAAAAAAAAAAAAAAAAACAACAAAAAAAAAAAAAACGTCCATCTACAGGTACATGTCATTTGCAGGGGGGGGGGGTTCCAGAACCTGTGGAACCCCCCCCTGGATCCGGCCCTGCAGTATATATCCAGTTTCATCAATCTGTAATCTTTGAACACAAGCTGGGCAGACTGTGTGATCGTCTGCTATGGATAGCGGTTCCTCATCCGACACAAAAGACACCCTACTGGTACGACCCATTCCTTGTCGGTCAGTCTGAGAAATCTTCAAGTGGCCAGAGAGGCTGCAGGATAATTTGCAGTGTGGTCTTCATCGGAAGATAGGATGTGTGTGGATGTGTGTATGAGGAAGGCATCAGGACATATAGAGAGCTAGCTATTACCTGTGATCAGTATCCTGTGTTAGGCCTGCCCCTCCATCTTAATTGTTACTCTTAGTGCTGTTCAACATAGTTAATGTGAGGCAATGTCTATTTCTTAAATTGTGTTTTAGCCAATGACTGAGTGTGTGAGTGTGTAATGATGTATTCATGTATGTCGGTTTTGTATTTCCGTGAGGTATGTTTGTGTATACATGTGTATTTATTAAGAGGGGCAAGCCAAATTCTTCTTTGTAATTAAGAAGCGAATAGATTTATCTTATCTTATCTCTTATCTTATCTTAATCTAACAGATTTGAAAAATTTGTGAGCTGAGGTATGAACCCTCTCTATGCAAGAATATTAAGCACAGGTGCTCCTGAAAAAGAAGAAGAAAAAAAAAAACCCAAAATACCTCCCCCCAAAAAACAAACAAACAAACAAACAAACAAACAAAACCCCAAACAAAACAAAAAAAACAACAACAACAACAAATACACAGACACAAAAACTTTGGTACTCTAATTAGAATAAATGTTTGTCAATATATATATTTTTTTAATGGAGAATTTTGAACATTATGGAGTATGAGTTGTTACCTTTTTCACACCAAACACTTCGCTGTTGTTCAATCCTCTGAGAGCTTTCAAAGCATGTTCATGCTTTGTGAAGTTGACGAAGGCATAACCGAGCGATTTGGCCACCCCACTGTTGTTGACCCTCTGCATGTCTCGCATCACCCGACACTGAAACACACAGGCAGATTCCATTATCACAGACGTGACATGAATTTTAAAAATAAGATCAAGTAATAACCACATTAGTTGGCAAAAGGTTTACCTGAAGGCAGTGCATGCAGCTGATTTGATTTCATTTCATTTGTGACTGTAGCCGAAAACAAAAATTAAATGGCCTTTTGAAAAGAGAGAGAGACCCTCTTCTAAAGAAAAAAAAACAAAAAAAAACACTTTTACATATCAATGCATACTATCTCTAAATCTTTAAATTGTGTCAGGGAAAACTAAAAAAAAAAAAAAAAAGTTCCGACTAATTTGCTGTTCATTAAATATTATTCACACACAATAATCACACCATTCGTGTCATCACCAAACACAAAGAAACTCCGTAACACAAACTGACAGAGACGAAAGTCATTCACACCTCTGTAATTTTAGCTTCTGGGTCTTCAGCTGCATTCAAAGCAATCTGCCAAAGTTCCTTCTCATCAGTTTTGGTGGGCAGGTTGTGCACACAGAGACGAGTGGATGAAACAAAGATGTTCTGGTTCTTCAGCCTCTCTCTCTTCATCTGCTCAATCTGTGGACATGGTTAACCCAGTGAAGCCGCAGGTCATACAACAGTAACATTAACAAAAGCCACAATAATGATCTTAACTAGAGGGTGGAACCGGTACAATTTCCCAAAAGAAAACCGAGGTTTAAAACCAGTTAACCGGCTATGTATACGTCATCTATTGTTTCTAACGTTTCCCCAAGAGATGGAAGGGGGGGGGGGTCTCCTTGTACACGGGCTTCCTGTACCCCTGCGTTGGAAATGTTCAGCCAACACGGGTGGGTGTTTGGGGGTTTAACGTCCTTTTCCACCACATACAGATGATATCAAAGACGCGGCAACGATGAAAAAGCCAGCACAAATATTTGGCCCTAGCCGGGATTTGAACTCACGACCCGAAAGTTGGAAGTCCAACGCTCTACCATTCGGCCACCCCGGTTTCCCTGTTCAGCCAACAACAACAACAACAACATGATGATGATGATGATGATGATGATGATAAGGATGAGGGGGAGGAGGAGGGTGTCTTGTAACGGGCTGAAAAACGACGAGTGATGTCCCTTAGAAAAACCGCGGTTTTCCATTTTTTTTAAGGCCAAACCGGTTTACCGAACCGTGAGGAAGTCGGACCGATTTTAACCGGAAAACCGGTAAAACCGAACACCCCTAATCTTAACTGCACTAACACAGAAGCTTGATCCCCACTGCTTGGCTCACAGCGACGCAAACTGAACCCAGCATGCATGCTCGTGCGAATCAAACTGAACCCAGCATGCATGCTCGTGCGAATCTAACTGAACCCAGCATGCATGCTTGTGCGAATCTAACTGAACCCAGCATGCATGCTTGTGCGAATCAAACTGAACCCAGCATGCATGCTCGTGCGAATCTAACTGAACCCAGCATGCATGCTCGTGCGAATCTAACTGAACCCAGCATGCACGCTCGTGCGAATCTAACTGAACCCAGCATGCACGCTCGTGCGAATCTAACTGAACCCAGCATGCACGCTCGTGCGAATCTAACTGAACCCAGCATGCACGCTCGTGCGAATCTAACTGAACCCAGCATGCACGCTCGTGCGAATCTAACTGAACCCAGCATGCATGCTCGTGCGAATCAAACTGAACCCAGCATGCATGCTCGTGCGAATCAAACTGAACCCAGCATGCATGCTCGTGCGAATCTAACGTGATGAGTCATACCGCCCATCAACACATTACAACTATGCAATGCAAGGGGTCGGCCCAGCTATTCCACTCATTCAACTTGAAATTGCTCTCAGGTCCAAGGCTCATCCTAAGAGGTGGGGGGGGGGGGGGGTTGGGGGGGGGGATATGCAAGTTGCTCAAATCCTTGCTTAAAATGGACGACTACACTCCTGTAAATCAACAGGGATGAGCAGCTAGAAATGCCTGCGGCACGATGAGCACAACACACGGCACAACATGGCAAACTTTTTGCCAGACACTACGAGGGAAGCACAAGAAATATTGAAAGAAAGCAGTAAATTCACCGAGGATAAAGACCATTACATCAACCTCTTTCATCTTCAAATCACCCCTTTCCCTATACAATGACATCAATCTGGGCCGATCGTTGGGGGTTCTCTCCGGGTACTCCAGCTTCCTCCCCCTCTGCTTAGGAAATGTTCAGCCCACCAAATTTGAAAAATAAATGCAATTCAAAATTCCGAAATTTGAATAGCTGAGCTGACCCTTCACACCACGTGATTGTAATGTATTTATGTCCAGTGTGTGAGAGAATGCGTGTGATTCACGTGAGTGTGCGTGTTGGGTTCAGTTCGCGGCGCTTTGAGCCAATTCACGAAATTGGGTAAAGCGCCTATACAATACTTATTATTATTATTGTCATGGATGTACTGTGATTTGCCAATATACGGCAGAGTAAAGGGGCAGGACGTCAGCCTCTGGGTTTGCCGAGTGGAGTCAGTCACTGAAGTGATGTTTTGTTTGGATACTGTGACCATGTTGTGGGATGTTATTTGTTTTGGTCACTAGCCACGCTTCCGTAATCCTAACAATGCTCACTTCTATCAAGCACTCTTACATAGATCTACATCTAATCTGCAGATAATACTGTCTCAATGCCAATCACCTTACCAATGTCCATGCAAATAAGGGTAGGATTAAAACTAACAGTTACCCTGTAAAAACTCATATTTCTTGTTTGCCCCCTAGCCAAAGAGTATAATTCAGGGCCATGATTCAAACGGAGGAAAAATGTATAGCATTTAGTAACAAAGTGGCAAAGTCACAAGTGCATGTCTGGTAGGAGTGACCGGGAGCATGCTCTCCTGGATTTAAAAAAAAGAAAAAAAAAAGCCAAAATTTGTGCAATTTGGTGCATGTTAGCACGATTTCAAGCGCTTCAGAGGAGGAAACACACACGCGGGAGGAAAACATTTTTAGCTAAAGGCAGAAATCCGCCAATTTTAAACCCTGATAATTATACAGGGAGACGAAAATTATTGTATTATACAGGAACATACCTTCATCCTTTTGGCCATGTCCTCCTGTGATATGCCTGCTGCTGCCTGAGTCCCTGGCCGGATCACTGCAGAAAACAGAATCAGGGAACGATATCATAATAACATTAACTTTTTGACTGCCCTTACTTTTCAACCGCAGTACAAAATCTGGGAAGGTCTCCTCACTTTTCGACCAGGCACCAAAAAATCTGTCTCTACGTTTTCAACCTGACCAGTAAAACTAAGATAATGCCAAATGTCCAGAAAAAGTGAATCAAATTGATAAAACTTTGCTGATTTGCCAGTCTGGCGTTCAACTGCTTTGTTGATACAGCCATTGTGCGGCCATTGTAGTCTCCCTTCCCTAAATCCGTTTCTGCCTGCCATCTTGCAAGTTTCAGTTTGTTGCGGTGGTCTATTTGGGAGTTCAGAAGGTGGAAAGTACTCATGTACGATAGTGTTTTGTACTGTAACACTAAATCCAAAGGGCGTCAACTTCTAACATATTCACTTACTGCCTTCACGGGCCAGGAATAAGTTCCTGCTGTCTTTCTTCTCCTTCGTCTTGTCAACCTTAGCGCGGTTCTGTGCTTCTGTTCTGGACAAGGCTGGTACCACGATCAGCCGCCTCCCATGAAGACCGATGCCAGCATTCTACACATACAAAACCATGTGCATCAGAAGAGCGACATAACCCTGCAAGAGGAAAATCCAGCACCAACGTCTGACTCCAGCTTGGAGTCGATCGACTGCTGACCAGACGTTTGACTGTCCAGCCCACTACTATTTCGTCACTTTGATGGCACTCTCCCACCTTACCTTTCAGCTTCACTTGTCACCTATATACCGTCGCGAACCCTCCGGTCGTCGTCCGAGAGGCTTCTCAAAATCCCCAAGCGCAACCTGAAATCTTTCGGTGAGCGCTCTTTCAGTTTTGCCGCTCCTGCCGTTTGGAACACTCTGCCTTCAGATCTGAGAAATGCGCCCACGCGGTCTGTTTTCAAGAGCAGTCTGAAAACGTTCCTCTTCCGCAAAGCCTATCAGTAATTTTTTCAGCCGCATGCTGGTCCTTGTTGCTTGAGCGGCATGAGGCCACAAACTACTAACACCAGTTATTTTAACTAGTCAGTTTCACCAGTGTATGTCTGTTCATCGTTGTATAATGTGTGTGAGTGTGAGTGAGTGATAGGCGCATTGAGTTTTATTTAAAGAAATGCACCCTAGAAACACCATTTATTATTATTATTATTATTACTATCTCGGCTATCCCACATAGACAGCCAGCGAGCTGCTGTCACTGTGCAGGATGTCTAAACGGTACAATGTTAGACGCTACCACGACGACAGACCTATTCGTGAACACAGAACTGAAGGATGATGTATACCCAGAACTTACCTGTCCCGTCTCTTGCCCTTTCTCAAAACACTGCTCCGCTGCCTCCTTGGTCTTGAACTGCACAAATGCCGTGCCTGCAAAATAAACATCATAAATAATACCAAAATAAACACTGTTAAGAAAAAACCCCAAAAGAAACACTATAAATAATACCAAAATAAACACTGAAAATAAAAACAAAACAAATGCTACAAATAATACCAAAATAAACATTATAAACCAACCCAAAAATAAACACAGTAAATAATATTAATACCAAAATAAACACTATCAATAATATTAAAATAAAATAAACACTATAAATAATACCAAAAATCTGGACATTAACACAGATCATTCTGAATCATGCAGGAACCTATTCTTCTGCCAAGCAGTCGTCAATGGCCATATTCTCTTCAAAGCAGACACTGAAAATTTCCGGTTCTATCTAAACAAGCATGTCAGACGAGAGTTCTCCCCTGCAAATGAACCGTCCATTCCTGCAGCGCTGGCATGAGGCCACATTGTTTTGGATTTTTTGTCCTCAATCAGGATTACGAGAGGAAGCGATGGTGACTGAACCGTGGAAGGGGAGCTCAAGACCCTCCATCACACCTGGGGAAGCATTCAGAAGCTGGTCCAGAACTGGTATGAGTGGTGATCCTTTGTTGCTGCCCTACATGCCAGAGCTACCAGCAACTCCACAGCCGGACCCACACATGTATGTCCTACCTGTGCAAGGGAATTCCGTGCCCGGATTGGACTCGTCAGTCATCTCCGGACACATCGCTCGCAATGGACGGACAACAACAACACATGCCAGACGGCATAACGGGCATGAGTGAGTGAGTGAATGAGTGAGTGAGTGAGTGAGTGATGGTGACTATATCATGGTAACCAAAAATAAATTTGTCACCTTTGGGACGCTCTGTCTGGGCATCCAGTACCAAGCGTGCGTAGACCAGTTCCCCAAACTCTTCAAACACTTCAGAAAGCTCATCTTCCTCCGCTTCAAATGGCACGTTCCTGCAAAACCAATGTCATCAAGCAGACTGAAGTCAGTGTTATCTCCAAAAAGATTTGATACATGCACCTGGAATATACAGCAGATTTTTAAAAACATCCAGGTACCTGAACGCACCATCTCTCTTCTGCTGGTCTGTGCACTCCACATTTGGTCAAGCGTGCTTGGACTACTTCATCCAGACTAAATTCCCACATTTTTAAGAAGAAATGTTGCATGATCCAAAAGGACGAAACGTGTGTAGCATCTGGTGATGAAGTGGCAAAGCCAAGAACACGAGTCTGCAAAGCCGACACGTTATGCTAGGGGCGTCCAGGGACATAGTATTACTCCCTTGGAATTTTTTTTTTTTTTAAAGAAATTAATGAATTGTATTGATATAGCACAAAATTCTCACAAAGTGACTCAGAATGCGTACTCCCGCATTCATACCAACAAATACGCCACACACACACACACACATACAAGCAGCTGAATCAAGTCACACTTGAAACCAAATTTTTCTAATACGTTCTAGAGTGACGGGGCAGCGAAACTAAATGCGCACACACAGAGAGCAGCTGAATAAAGTCAGACTTGAAACTATCTATGTCCGTCAGATCTCTAAGACCGACAGGTATTACGTTCCAGAGTGACAGGGCAGCAAAACTAAATGCGCTCACCTACTCACTGTATAAATTAGACTAACACCTGTGCAATCTGGTGCATTTTGAGTACTGCAGAGAAGAAAATATTTAGAATTAGACTAAAATTTGTGCTTTATGGTCGTTTTGGCTACCCGGTATTTTGAGTGCTCCAGAGGAGAAACACACTTTTGGGAGGGGGGGGAGGGGGGAGGGAATTTTACTCTTCTTGGCCAAAGGTGGAAATCCACCAAAAGGTGAAAGATTTTTAAGCCCAGAATTCAATCCCTCTGCCGTGAAAACAGTAAGAGAATGCTGCAGTAGCATTTCAGAGACAGACAAACCCAAACAATACTCAAACGCAGAAAACAACAGTAAGAGACATGAGAAGCAAACAAACCTGATAAACACAGTGCGACCCTCACCGACATCGCTCTTCTTCTCTGGCTTTGTACCTAGATTGAGACAAAAAGTCTTGTGAGCACAAACTGCACTCCATACTGTAGATAGTGGTAAAATGACCAGAGGTGCCAACCCCAAAAGTGTCTGTCAGAACTACATGTATTTCACACAAAAGTCAGTATTTTTCAGACAGCACTTGTCAGTATTCTGCCGTACAAACAAAATATTTACCGGTAACAGGAAGCATGCACACACACACACACACACACACACACACACACACACACACACACACACACACACACACACACACCTAAAAGTGAAAACGCAAAGCAATTCTAGCTTAGAGAAAATTGTGAAGTTTCAGAGCTGACTCTAGGCAGAATTGCCCCATTTGTAAAGGAACCTTAAACCATATCTGCTCTTACAGATACGGCACGCCGTCACTTGTGATATCCAAGTCAGAACTAAAAGGTGGTGCACTCACACTAATTCTGTCGTTTTCAGTTCATGCACAGCTGTATTTTCCTAATGATCCTTTTGAAATATTTCAAATTTGTCTCCTCCGTATTTTTCGCCACCAAACCGTATCTTATTGAGTTATGCGGAAAATAATATGTCCAATCCGTACTAACTGGCACCTATGAATGACTGATGTACTGCTGCCTGCATCAGGTTGGGGAATCGTTCACACTGTATAAATCTGTTTTCACACACTGCAGAGACGATTCACCAGACCTTTTTGTTCTGACCACCTATTACACTTTGAGTTTAAAAATTGCAGTCACGTCACACAATCAAGGCTTCAAGATCTAAGTTCCCAACAAAAAGCTTTCCGCAATGTGAAAATTTTTTACAGAGTCGACCGCGCAAGCACAGTCAACTCTGTCACAGTTGCAGAGTTTTCAGCGCTTTGGGGACCCTTATAAAACCAGAGCACGAGTTCGCCGTGACATTATTTGGCTTTTGGTCAGTGAGCAAGACACATCGCTACAGTGTCTAGCGGATGTTGAGTGCTGCACGATCTTTCTCGCTCAGTGTCAAAACGCAAACTGAGCTGTGAAATCAGGCTGCCCTTGGCTTTTCTTGTGGTTTCAGGGATGCTGAAAACTCTGCAACTGTGACAGAGTTGACTGTGTTTGCACGGTCGAGTCTGTAAAAAAATTTTCACACTTCGGAAAGCATTTTTGTTGGGAGCTTAGATCTTTAAAATGGTCTACGATCCAGAAAGAGGAAAAGTATGGTATGGTATGGTATGGTATGGTATGGTATGGTATGGTATGGTATGGTATGGTAGACTTCTCCTCGGTGCACGTATCCATCTCTAATGAGATGCTCTAGGCGCCATAAGGATGGAGGACGAAGTAGGGAAAGCCTGCTGCCGCTACTTTATGTGCAAACCTCCACCCTGCTATTCACTCTGGTGCGTGCGACAGTATTTCTGTTTTACCACGCCACTGGCCACAGCCTACTCTTCTTCGAAAGATGAACGTGGGATTTTTAGCGTGCACACTTGATATTTGTGCGTGCGTGTGTATACGAAGGCGAGACAGGCACCGCAAACGAGTCTGCACATGGATTTGACTCGATATGGTACGAAAAAATCCAACCATATTCCTGCCCACCGGGGACTCGAACCAGGCAGCTCAGGATCCGAAGTCGGATGCCTTAACCACTAGACCAAATCCCCTGTGTGTGTGTAGCATTCAGAGACAAATGGGAAAGGTACAAGCACACGTTTACAAAGCATGTGCGTTGTGCTATGGGTGACTTGAGGCATGCTCTACAGGATTTTTTTTTTTTTTTTTAAGACAGACTAGAATCTGTGCAATTTGGTGATTTTTTGATACGAATTAAAATGCTTCAGAGAAGGAAACACTTTATTTAGGAGAAATTTTTTTAGAATTAGACAAAAACTTGTGCATTTTGATATGATTTTAAGTGCTTCACAGGAGGAAACACACCTTTTAACTCTTTGACGACGGAGCGCAATTTCTGACACACGATTTCCTATAGGAAATCGTGTGTCAGAAATTGCGCTCCGTCGTCAAAGAGTTAAGGGGGAGGAATTTTTTTCTGCCGAAAGGCGGAAGATTTTAACCCCTGAATCGCAGGAATCAGCATGGCTGCACCACTTGTAAACCTTAGCAAGTTAGTACTAACAGTTACTAAAGGCTCCTGGAGAGGTCAGATCATTCACTTTCAGCACTGGCTTACACTTACGTTTATTAACACTGCCCTTGCTTTCAGTCTCACTGTCATCACTGCCATCGTCTGAAGTATCGTCATCTTCTTCGTCATCACTGCCCTCCTCACTATCTGTGTCATCACTGTTCTCGCTGTCTTTCCTTCCCTCTCTTTCTGCATCACTATCGTCATCTTCATCATCATCATCATCTTCTTCACTGCCTTCGTCGTCATCGTCCAATGGTGCTTTTCTCTTCACACCGCGGGATTTGCCTGACGCATGCTCATTGTCAATGTTGTCGTCACTGTCAATGCCTTCATCCTCAGACTCCGAGGCTGCAGATTTTGCATTCTCTGTAGCAGAATTGAAAAAATGAAAAAAAAAAGAAGTCAGATTAGCTGGGTTACCAAGACTGTTTCGAGCATAAAAGAACATTCGCACAAGCCCACCTGTTCCAAAACAAAAGTTGTCTTCAAAAGCCTAGAAGCCAAGTAATCTTAAACTACGTGTGTTTAACTTTAAACGGCTTATAGCTATGTGTACACATGTGCAGTTCCATGATTTTTTGTGGTGTTTGAAATCTCCTGTATTCTACATTCAGCAGTAACAATATATCCCCTTGCTTACAGTTTGTTGTATCCCTTCCCTGTTATGAAAAAGATGCCAGTCTCGGGCTGGTGAAATGCTGGGGGATAAAAAAGACTGAAACCCAGGCTGGGGTGCAGAGATAGCCCCGAAAGAAAACATATTTTAACAATTATTTTGGTATTCCCTGGCCTTTCCTGGCACCCAAAAGTAAATTAATGAACAAGAGATGCACGGTATAAAATGATACTGCCTTGGTACTGAGGTACAAGTCTTCAACTAGAGAGGCAAAAGCCTCCATGGCTCCCTTGTGACATGGGTCAAGGTCATTCAAAAGAGTATGTTTGTAAAAAATCTTATCACTATCTATCATCAAGCCAAGTAAGGTGTCTCTGGTGTTCTTAGTTCCTGGCAATATTACACTTTTCCCCAAAACTGACTATATGGCCTTGACCTTGGGCCAAGGTCATTCAAATAAGATATTAATGTCTATCATTACACCAAGTTGGATGCCTCTAGTATTTGTAGTTTCTCCAAAAACGGTAATATTGAAATTCACAACAGACAGCTTTAATGACCTTGACCTTAAGTCAAGGTCATTTAAAGTGGTATGGGTATACAGTTCTTATCAATGTCTATTAGCATGGCAAGTTCGGCACCTCTGCTGTTTGTTGTTTCTGAGAAAATGCCAATGTTACGGTTTCACAAAAATAGCTTGTACGGCCTTGACCTTGACACAAGACTATTGAATACATGTATGTCTGTTAAGTTCTTATCAATGTCTATCACCATATAAAGTTTAAAACCTCTGGTTTTTGTAGATTCCAAGAAAATGCCAATGCAAAATTTTCAAACAAACAGCTTTAGTGACCTTGACCTTGAGTCAAGGTCATTCAACATGATACATTTGAAAGGTCTTATGGCTGTCTATAGGCATGCCAAGTTTGGTGCCTCTGCTTTTTGTAGATTTTGAGAAAATGCCCATGTTAAGGTTTACTGCGGAAATGCGGAAAATAGCTTGTACAGCCTTGACCTTCACACAAGGCCATTGAATACATGTACATCTGTAAAGTTCTTATCAATGTCTATCATCATGCAAAGTTTAAAACCTTCGGTTTTTGTAGATTCCAAGAAAATGCCAATGCAAACTTTTCAAACAAACAGCTTTAGTGACCTTGACCTTGAGTCAAGGTCACTCAGAATGATATATTTTGAAAGGTCTTACGGCTGTCTATCAGCATGCCAAGTTTGGTGCCTGTGCTGTTTGTAGATTCTGAGAAAATGCCAATGTTAAGGTTTTCTACGGAAATGCGGAAAATAGCTTGTCTGACCTTGACCTTCACATAAGGCCATTGAATACATGTATATCTGTAAAGTTCTTATCAATGTCTATCATCATGCAAAGTTGAAAACCTCTGGTATTTGTAGACTCCAAGAAAATGCCTATGTAAAATTTTCAAACAGACAGCTTTAGTGACCTTGACCTTGAGTCAAGGTCATTCAAAATTATATATTTTGAAGGTCCTATGGCTGTCTATCGGCATGCCAAGTTTGGTGACTCTGCTCTTTGTAGATTCTGAGAAAATGCCATTGTTAAGGTTTACTGCGGACACACCCACAGACAGACACACACACACACACACAGACAGACGACGGAGGGTTACAACATAGACTCCCATTGTTACACAAGGGAGCCAAAAATGAAGTTAGACCATCCCGTATAGCATTACATGTTACATGATATATATGACTGTGTGTGCAACATCCCCCCCCCCCCTCATTTTCTCTGGCTGAAACTTCAATTGGTGTTTTTGGTTGTTGTTTGGGGTTTTTTGTAGGCTAAAGGATAGGAAATTTGTCTGAAAACTGCCAAATGACTGAAAATTCCCAAGGCTACAGTCTGTACTGCCCCATTCTTGAAAACCGCAAGCTCAGGCTTACCTGTACTGGACGCTGTCTGTGTACCGGCCACATACTTTGTCTTGGCTACAGCCCAGTCCACCGCCACTGGTCTCCCTGTCAACACAGTAACCACGGCTTTAAATGGTCCACGATCCACAAGGAGGAAAGGTGTGTAGCAAAGCCACAACTGCGTCTGCACAGATGATGCGTTATGCTAGGGGTGTCCGGGGGCATGCTCCCCCAGAATTCCGCTTTAAAATCACTGCGATCACCGGCCCCCGTAGTGAAGTGGCTAGCACTTCGGACCATGGACCGGGAGACCCGGGTTCGAATCCCAGCCGAGGCAAGCGGGATTTTTCATACCTAGGTCGGCTCCTGCCCAGAGCGGGTGTGCTATGGGCCCAATGGGGAGGCTGTTGCCACACAGCCAAGCTTCACCCACTTCACGGGTGCGACTTTGGGGGTGCTTCCCTTGGTATGACACGTCTTATGATGTGGATGATTACACGGCCGGCACCGCAGGTACCATAGTTCCCAGGCCTGGTGAACGCCGGGATATTTATGACAGGAAGCATGGAATCCGGCCCTGTCCCGCAGTCCCAAACCACATGGAACTCCATAACATCATCTTACCATCATCCTCATCTCCATCATTATGCATAATAAAAACTGCCCCAGCCTTCGAACCCTCCGTGGATTCCACCCATGACCTGGGAGGAACACCACTGGAGCTGGCAAAAAAAGAGTTGGGGCAGCAAAAAAAAAAAATCACTGCAATCTGGTGCATTTTGGCATGATTTTAAGTGCTTCAGGGAAACTTTTTTTTCTTTTTTTTTTTTTTTTGGGGGGGGGGGGGGGGGGGGGGGGGTCAAAATTAGACTGCAATCTGATGAATTTTGGCATGTGTTATTCAAGTGCTTCACTTTTTTTTTTTTGGGGGGGGGGGGGGGGGGAGGGGAATTTTTAGCCAAAGGTGAAAATCCGTCAAAAGGTGAAAGATTTTAACCCCTGAATAACCAGTGAAACACAATCCATGCCACGTCAGTCAGGCAGGACTATTCCCTGCCAAGCAATACTGAAACGTGAACATTTCTACTGTATCCAATGCTGCATGCAGGCAGAGTATTCTCCCTTGCTTAACAACCCCTACTTTGCCTGATCGTGGTATAGCGGCCAAACAGATAGTACAAGTGGGAAGAGAATGGGAAGAACGAGGGACCAAGGGATGGGTGGGTTCTCATACATGCACATTTGTCTTCAAAAGTCATAAACTGACACCGACTTACCTAGTATCTGTTTGGAATTCATTTCCTTCAGAGCTCTACCAGCTGCTTCAAGCGTAGAGAACTGGACGAAGCCGAAACCACAGGGCTTCCCATCTGCAAAACAACATAATTATAAAATAACGTAAATAAATAAATAATGGTAGAGTTGCATAGATGTTGGGGACCGGCAAATATATACACAAAAATGCTTAATGTTAAAATTGTAATTTAAAAAAAAAAAAAAAAAAAAGAAGAAGAAGAAAGTAGAGTTCTACAAATCTTGCAACACAACAGAGAGAAGCAAGTATGAGTGCATCCATGCACATTATCGCCTGGTCTGCTCATCTCTAAACACACACACACACACACACACACACACACACACACACACACACACACACACACACAGAGTGGTTTTGTCACACCAGAAGCATACACTAAACAGTCATTTTCTGACTCTCAAACATATTTATATATACAATTTGTTCCTTTTTTCCACGGTACAAGGTCTGACAGTAACCTAGCTTGTAATTCTGAAGCTGGTATGCTCTCAGTGACAAAACGCATGAAAATCAGGTACAACTACAAGATGCAAACCTGGTTTGGTTGGGATCTTGACTTCAGACACAGGTCCAAACTTTTCAAACTGGCTCTGCAAATCTTGGTCTTTGCACTGATTAAAAACAAAGAAACAAACAGACATAAACATGAATAACTGAAATAAACACAACACATGTTTACAAATACAAAAGGTCAAACATTTACGTGGCTGCTGTATGTTCTGAAATATTTCTACCCACAAACACCACTTGTTGAAAGACACTGCATGGCACTACAGGGCACTCTCACCCGACATGAACACTACAATAAGCAGGTAGCAAGTGCTTAACAAATATATATTGAAGTTTTGTTTTCTTTATCATGAGCCCTTTAATACTCATTCTTCTTCTTTTGTGTTCCCTGAAGACCCCATATTAACAGAAATCACTAAAAGGTGAAAGTTTTTTTTTTTTTGGTTTGTTTTTTTAATTTCCTCAATGTCTATCATGCAATAGACAACAAAAAGCAATTACCATAAGGAAGGTGAAATTTAACGCACACACTACTTTAAACTTAGCAATAGACCTTAAATTTGTCCGATTCATCTGACTGAGGAGGCCAGAGTCAGATCCCTACATTCACAAAGGCTGTTTGGAGCATTGTGAGGTGGCAGGGATTTCGACTGTGTGTCAGTTGGGCGGCAACTCGGGTTGGAATTATAGGTGTGACAACTATACGATTGTACATGTACCATGACAATGCAACCGTTAGAAATTCCGAACGAAGTCACTGTACGTTTTTTTTTTTGTGTGTGTGTGTGTGTATGTGTCACCCAACAGGTCCGCAAAGACTGAAATTATAGGTGTGCGAAATATGTAAGACAGACAGTGAAAGGGGACTCTAGTCTGGAGTACTTACGTATGTTTACGGTCATGTACCGTGTCACCTTCCTGTGCATTACTGATGGCGGCTGGTACAAATTTTTACCTCAAGATTATAAATCACACCTGAAGGACTCATCTACCAGCGTGTAAACAACTTTTCAACAATAAGATGTATTCCTTTTCGGGTTCTTCTTTGTTTCACTTTTGCTTTTTTCCTCCATGCTGCACCAATTTGAATGTGCCACGGACAGATGATTTCGAACCACGTTTTCGAGATTTTCTACTCTACAGCATTTACAAACTAACAAACTAACCTTAAATGACAGATTCCTGATGATCAGTCGACCTCTCTTGTCTTTGCCTTGTCTTTTGCCTGTGAGTGTGATCGGCTGACTGCCTTTCTCTTTCCCAGCAGGGACTGCTTTGGATAACTGAGCAGCCTGTAGTTTCAACACTGCAACAGAAACCAAAAAATATCCATTTTCACCTTGGCTCTCTATTTGAGGTGACCTGGAAAAAGGGCCTAGGCACCTATCATACCCCCAACATTTAGACCCTTATGCCTATGATGGTAGACACAGCCTTATTCAGCTGGTCAAGTGGCTGGGGGAATTTCTGCATTGTTTTATTCCATTCTCCTTTGGGGTGGGTGGATAGGAGTTTAACGTCCTTTTCCACCACATAAGGGTGATTGATATCAAAGACAGGGCAATGAGAAAAAGGCCAGCACAAATATTTGGCCCCAGCCGGGTTTCGAACTCACGACCATTCTCCTTTGGAATTTTTACAGGCCATGTAGATATTCATAGAAATCATATGAGCCTCTACACTGACAAAAGACATTTCAGCAGCTAAGCCGATTCTTTGTACCATGATAGAAGTGTGTGTGTGACCCCTGCAAGTATAGCAAGTATGTGTAGTCCATATGAAGGTGTGTTGCTGTTGACCTAGATCTATACAAGTTCATTTTACTCAATTTTCATTTGTAGTCTTACTACGTTACTTAATTTATTGGTACCGGCAGCCAAAATTTCAAACATGTAAAATCAATAGCACAGGCTCATAGAACTTAATGAGATAAGAAAAACAAAAACAAAAAGTAAGTCAATATCTTCAAGGGGGGCCGAGATATGTCTGTTTTACGGTTGCGGTGTGCAGTCAAGTTCGGTTCGCGAAATGAAAGGCACATTTTGAAGCACACTTGGGGAAAAAAATGAGAAAGATATCATCTTGCTAAAGCCATTAATCAAAACTATGTACTACTCTTAGCCGTTCCCCAAGAAATCAGAGTCACTAAAGTATAAGTAACAGAAAAGCCAAAAGGGTGAATCTTGGAAAATCACAAATCAGAACAGGTCAAAACTGAACGAACGAGCCATTTCAGATGACAGTAACTTAAAAATTATGAAAACATGAACCCCAAAAATCACCTTTTGCCTAATACGTAACACCAAGAGTAAGCTTATTTCTTTCTAACCTTATAATTTATATGAAGTAATTTCTGAGAAACAGGCTCCCAAAAATGCCACTTTCTGTAATTTGGCTGGCGAAAAAGGGAGGCAAATAAGGGAAGTTTAGGTGGTAACTTTAAAAGGTCATAACTCAGAAACAAATCAACCAATTTATGAAACTGTATATATTTACAGATTACGTTTCCTTATAACACTGTGATGTTATTTTTAACTTTTGTAAGAGAGTTCTGAAATTAATAATTCAATTATCCAAAAACCAGTATATGAAGAGCATTATTGGGGCAAATTATTTGCAAAGGTAGTGAAAAAACAAGTGTATACATAATCACATGTATACATTATTCAGTATTTGAAACTGCTATTATTGGTTCTGCTTTGAGAAACACAGGGTGTCAAATGTCTTCCTCTCTTTGTAAATGGCAAATAGAAGTGTTAATTGCCTCATGCCTGAGATTAAAAAGTGGAACAGCTGTGAATGTGTAACATGTGTGAATGCACCCAACCTAAACAGCATACACTATTAAAACACAGTCACAGTGTCACTGAAAAACAAAGTTCCTTCAGTTCTTGTTTTGATAAATTTCAGTTACTATTAGACTTCTGGGTTTTTGTTGTTTTGCTTTTGTTCATCGGTAACTTAGCTCTATGTTAATGATTAATCAATAACCTCTGTCTCATTACTGTACACTCACAGCTCTGCAATTTACTCGGTGAATAACAGGATTTGCCACTCAATTTCATCAGGTTTATGGGGAAGAATTAATCAGTTTAGCTGTTAGTTTTAGTTATAATAACTGATTTAATTATTGTGAACTATGTACTCTTGCGAATGACCAAAAAAAAAAAAAAGGGGGGGGGGGGGATCACTGGTACATTTTTATTTATTTTTTTTTTGGGGGGGGGGGGGGCTGCCACAACTCTTTGCCGGCTCCAGTGGTGTTCCTCCCTGGTAATGGGTGGAATCCACGGACGGCTATGAAGTTGGGGCAATTTTTTTTTTATTATGCATGATAATGGAGATGAGGATGATACAGATAGTAAGATGATGCTATGGAGGTCCGTGTGGTTTGGGACTGCGGGACAGGGCCGCATTCCACGCTTCCTGTCATAATTATCCCGGCATTAACCAGGCCCGGGAACTACGGCACCTGCGGTGCCGGTCGTGTAATCATCCACATCATAAGACGTGTCATACTAAGGGAAGCACCCCCAAAGTCGCACCCGTGAAGTGGGTGAATCTCGGCTGTGTGGCAACAGCCTCCCCATTAGGCCCACAGCACACCCGCTCTGTGTAGGAGCCGACCTAGGTAGGAAAAATCCCGCTTGCCTCGGCTGGGACTCGAACCCGGGTCTCCGGGCCCATAGTCCGAAGTGCTAATCACTACACTACGGGGGCCGGTACTGGTACATTATTAACTGGAATCGGATTTACCCACCCCAGTAACCTATTCATCACATCAAAATCTAACTATCTAAACCGTACAATCTTAATTAATTATCAGTGAAGTGAAGCTGCAAGTCTGGCAAGTCTGCGGCATGTCCGTGATATTTTTAAATAGTATACATGTATGTATGTATTTAGGTCAGGATCCATACAGGTTCAAAGTCTCAAAAATTCAAGACTTTTCCATGACTTTTTCAGGCCAACTCTCCTGTTTTCCATGACACCTTCCTCGCCCTCTTTCACACTGACACACGCGAGGGTAGAAATTATGAGCTTTTCCAAGTTATCGCAGTCAGCAAGACCAATGTTCAGAGTTAGTCATTAGCCTTATGGGAAGGCAGTTTGTTGGTATTTTTGGCAATCAGTCCTGTGAGTAATGACCAAGCTGACCGTTTCACTGTTGGGCTCAAAACAGCTTCCATAAAATTCCAAAATTCCATGACTTTTCATGACTCTTGAAATAATTTCATGACTTTCCAGGCCTGGAAAAGTTATTTCCAAATTCCATGACTTTTCCAGGATTCCATGACCTGTATGGACCCTGTTAGGTGAAGACTTGAAGTTATTTGAGTGAACGTTGAATCAGATTCTGCATTCCTTCAAACGCCAACACCACATTTTAATGCATACAATTATCCGCATGTCATTACAACATTAGGTATATGGAATACACTTAAGATGTACTTTATTTCGCGCTTTGCCACTGAAATAACACAACGCATGTGGGGTTTTTCTTCGTTGAACACAACACGCGGCCATTGTTTTCACTCGTGGAACTTCGGGATTTCTGTGCCATCGCTACATGCCACAGAAATGTAAAAATACGTCTACCATCGGCTCAAACATGAACGTGAAAAATATTCAGTTGCTAGATTAATCATTTAATGCTTGTAAGATCGTGGTTGGGTATTATTTTTAACGCTAAGCCAACACAAAACACGTGTGCGATCGTCTTCGTGGGTCGA
Source organism: Batillaria attramentaria (assembly GCA_018292915.2). NCBI lineage: Eukaryota > Metazoa > Mollusca > Gastropoda > Batillariidae > Batillaria > Batillaria attramentaria. Next base: position 321,788 of record JACVVK020000382.1, read on the forward strand.
GTGTGTTCATCCTTATCGGCGCAGCTATGCTCTAGCACAGCATCGATTGGTGGTTAAATATTTTACGTAATCTTGTTCAGAACAGAAAAATGAAAATACAGTTCAATAAATTAAACATGCTGCGTTAAAAAGAAAACGTTTAATTACTGTCTGATATCGTCTGTGAAGAAAGCGATCCACCAAAAGCGCATTCCTCGCGTGTCGATAACGTTGCCATTGTTTTGACTGAACGGCGCGCGGATTGGATATCACTAGAAACTGCAGAAAACAAGCTTTACTTCTGTACAAATACTTAATAGTTATAGTATGCCTGGAGTCTATAATTTTGAAATAAAAATGGACTCAGTTTTTCAACTGCAAAATAAAAATATTTCCCGTGAATGTTTGGGATTGAAAATTATACAAAATGATGCCGTTTTATCAGCACTATTTTTAAGAAACAAGAGCCTGGCCCGCTGCACCTCGTGTAGTCGCCGCGCCGTCCGATTTTCATAGGCATGTGCTGCGCGAATCACTGAACCGGGACGCGAATTGACTTCGGTGCGAGCACCACGGGAGCGCGAACGCGGTGACGGTGGGTGTATTTCAGAACAAAGAACTTGTTTCATCTTTAATCCACAAACAAAAGAAGCACACCAAACAAAAGAGGGAAAATCACCACAAATAAGTTTTAATTCATGTGGGTGGGACACTTGGGAGATTGGACCTGCGGAAAACAAGCAATTTTGGCTACTTCTGCTAGCTTTCCTCCAGCGCTCAGCCCTGGCTGCCGGTACTCTTAACAAATAAATATATACATGTTTGTTGCTTGTGTGGGACAGAAAAACAACTTCCCTTTCGGGATTAACTATCGTGACTGGGGCTGCCGCCGTCTCAACACTGCCCCTGCCTAGACCTCCCGCCATGAAACTGCAGTAAACTTACTACATTTAAAAAAAAAAAAAAAACCACCCAACCTCTCTAGCAAGCTTCACTGGAGTAACAAACACTTGACATTTTCAGCTGAAAATGGACGGAGAATTTGATTTGATGATCCGTGGGCGATGCATGGCGGAGCTTTCGATCGAAGAGTCCTGTCACGAATGAGTTCATACTGTATTCTGTATGTGTGGTCCATGTGGCGCATTGTTACTAACCTAAACAAGCGTAGCAAATAATTTTGTGTTGTCCATGCGAGGGTGTGTTGGTGCCAGGGTCCATACAGGTTCACAGTCTCAAAAATTCAAGACTTTTCCATGACTTTTCGAGGCCAACTCTCCTGCTTTCCATGATACTTTCCTCGCCCTCTTTCACACTGACACACGCGAGGGTAGAAATTATGAGCTTTTCCAAGTTATCGCAGTCAGCAAGACCAATGTTCAGAGTTCGTCATTAGCCTTATGGGAAGGCAGTTTGTTGGTATTTTTGGCAATCAGTCCTATTGAGTAATGACCAAACTGACCGTTTCACTGTTGGGCTCAAAACAGCTTCCATTAAATTCCGAAATTCCATGACTTTTCATGACTCTTGAAATAATTTCATGACTTTCCAGGCCTGGAAAAGTTATTTCCAAATTCCATGACTTTTCCAGGATTCCATGACCTGTATGGACCCTGTGGTGCTGACCTGCACAAGTGTAGCAACTCTGTGTGGTCAATGTGAGGGCGCGCTGCTCAGCTGTAATGTAATCAGGGATGGATTTACTCAAAAATGCCAATGAGACATTGTCTCCTTGACCAGTCATTTTTATGAGACATTTTCATTTTCTTTGAGACAATCAAGTTCACCCGCATCACTCCGTCACATGTCTGTGCCGAGAGCCTGTTCCTACTAGGCTAAGTGCAGTGACGTTCAGGTTCAGGTGAACGGAAAAGGACCTCTCGATCGCAGAACTGAGAAAACTAACGCGCCAATAATTTTTGCAACTCTTTCGAGCGAGAGATCCTGGCAGCGCGCGCGGTGAGCGGGATAAGTAAGCCTCATCACTAAAATTAGATTAGTGTAACAGACTCTATGACTGACACGGACAGCGCATCTCTGCTTCGCGTTGTCAAGTGCGCTTGTGATGTCATGTTCGTGTGACATATGACACATTTTGCGAAACTTCTAATTCTATGCGACATTTTATCAAAATATGAGACATAGTCGCACGGCGCGCGAGAAAATCGATCCCAGTATAATGCACCTTTTGTAGTGCATCTTGCAGAAATACCATCAGTAGTAGTTGCTGGTGTATGTAATGGACACCTGAGTGGACAAAAGTGCAGTGGTGATAACTACACGTACCTTGTAGTCTGCGGACAGCGCGTTTAGCGTCCCTCACACACTTGAACCTAAGATGAGCTGCATTCACTTCACCCTGTACTGGGAAATCCACTTGCGCTATACACTTGACATCTCTGAAACAAAAGGAAAATGCAGACCTGTACCTTTTTTTGTCATACTTGCTTTCATTTTCTGTCTCATTTCCTTGCCCAGTCCGAACACCTTAGGTCAAGTTAACGTGTTTGTTGTTGTTTTTTAAACTTGTTTTCTGATCAAGTGACTGTTCATTTACCCACCACATCCTAATACAAAATGGGTTCATATGCCGTCTCTTTCTCTGGCAGTCCACACATGTGTAAACTCAGCCTCCATCACCCCAGCAGTTAGTGTTCCTTACGCTACTTTCAAAACTGACAGTCACTTTGACACAGCCTCAAAATCTTTGCTTCAGGTTCTGAAACTGCAGCGTGTACGATTCATTTGTGTACATGTGCGTAATAAGGAACACTGCAGCACTGAAATCATTATAATTGTCAGATGCTGAACCTTTTTGAAAACTTAAGTTACAAAGGAAATCTTCATACCTAAATCTCAACATAATAAAGAAAACATGATACACAAGCACACACCCTTTTCTTATCTGATCCAGCACACACACACACACACACTCACACACACACACACACACACACACACACACACACACACACACACACACACACACACACACACACACACAGCAACAGAGACAATCATACTTGATCAACGTTTGAAGTTTTTCGGGTGTGGTGCCTGGTGGAAGTCCACGCACTGCCACAGTTTTAGCCTGAGCATAAGCGGTTTTTGTTCTGGCATCCATGCTGCTTGTTGCCACAACTGGTTTCTGTTGGGCGGTTGTTGCGTCTTTAGTCGCAGAGACCTCGCTGCTGACTGTACTGTCATCTTCAGCCTTGGTTGTACCGACTTTATTTCCATGTTCTTTCTTCTTCTTTTCAGTCTGCTTAGCATTAGCAAAACTGGAGAAAATGTTCCTGCCTTCAAACTGTTTCACTTCCTCTTTTGCTTTGACAGCATCTTCCCTGAAAGTTAAAGAAACAGCAAAGTAAACCCTGAACAGGAAATAACAAGAAGAAGATCACTGCTTTCCTCTGGACACGAGCAGTGGCAATAACCAAAGAATTCTCGACAGAAAAACAGCAGTATGGTAAATTAGTGATACTGGTGGTAACTGCTAAATTTAGTCTGTAATGTTGATTGTAAATTTGTATGACAACTGATATGTGGGCAAACTATACCTTGCTTCTGAAAAGCAGTTTCAAGTTCAAATTCAACAGCTCAGTTTGGTTGAAGCAGAGGCATACATACATGTATGTCTGGCTCAGTCAAAAATGATTTTCCGTATGTAAGAACTGTAAATTTACCCAATTTTGGCATACAATTTCTGCAAACATCAGAAATGTGTGTAGGTTAACTGGTGTATGTTTACTTACAACATTGAAAACTTGACATATCCATAGCCCTTGCATTTGTCTGAACCTGGTGGCAGGAAACAAAATTATCAATCAAAAATAAAATTGTGCAAGATTACCATGGGCTTAAAGGTGACCTAAGGCGCTACAAGGTAAGACTGTGCAGATATGCAGAACATGCTTCTTATTAATTATACACTTTCACATGTATACACACTATATGCCGGCTTTGGCAAATAATTGAGGAATAAATCTGATGAGTAAAGTTGAATAAAGAAATAAAATAAGTGCATTCATACACAACACAGAAATCTGGAAATGCCTGGTATGGTTGCATCGTGGCGTACGCAAGAATATTATACATGTGGGTTTCGTATCGCTGGCTACAGCTGTTACTGCGATTACACCGGCACAACCACAAGCAACACGTGTTTCGATTTTCGGGCAACACGTGTCTGAAAAGCACAATTATTCCAACAAACCTTTCTCTTTCACAACAAATGCTGTTTTGACTGGTCCGATGTCTCCGAACACCTTCGTCAGTGTCTCATTCGAAGCAGTGAAAGGTAGATTTCTCACGAACAGTGTTTTGCTCTGCCGTTCCGCCATCTTGAGATGGACCATGCGTTTCTGCGGTCCTATTATCTATTATTGTACTCTTCTGTGTTTTCCCCTTTGAGCTTTGGAAGTCTTCCATGGCATGATCTTATTGGGTTTCAGCAGTAATGGTACGTATCTCTTTATTTGTTTTCATGTTTTTAAAAAAAATTCTAACATTTTTAACCAATCACATCCCCACTCACACACACACACACACACACACACACTTTGCAGTGCCGACTACCAACGCCAGATAGCAGACGACAGCTAGGAGAGCACGTGTCAAACTGATTCAGAGTTTATGGGTCACATAACTTGTCCATCACAGACAAAGACGCATCAGATGCGGCCGAACAGCCAGTCTCTCTGTGGAGAACTGTGTTCAGCTGGACTGTACAGTTATAGGCTAACCGTCCTTTCCTCCATCACTGAGTAACCTTTATCATGTGGCGGGAACCGCGTGCAGTACGTAACCCTTGATATCCTGTGTGTACTCAGGCACAGTACCCAACATGAGGAACGGAGCATGCCAGCTCAGTGAGGCAGCCTTCTTACCAGTGTTCCCTGTGATTCGAAAACACAAGGGTCCTTTGGACCCCCTTTCCACTGATATTTTTTAGTGTAAATTTTAAGGGGGCCGTCAGTGGTCTTGTGGTATAAAGTCAGTGACGTCTGAAAGTCAAACCCATTTGTTGTTGTTTTACAAAAGCATTCAAGTAGGAGATATGCCGTAAGTGAATTTCAAGTGTTTCATACCAGCCATAGCGAACCACCAAGGCCGCGAGGAACCCGCACTCTTACCATTTAAAATAGCGCATCTGTTATGAGACCGTCGGAGACTGACCGCCAAAAACGTGCGCCCAGTCCTGTGACGCGCTGTTCTTAAATTTACCAGTCAAGTTAAGAGTTTTGTGCGTACAAATACGCACACATGTGCGTAATGGGGAACACTGACTTACGTCAGTCAGGTGAGTCTGCGCTGTGCAGAGGTTTGCGATTTGCCAGTCGGAACTGAGACCACTGTGACCAATCCGGCCCGCCTGCGGCGGACATTCGACCAAATCCATGACCAGACACGACCCACTGCTACAGAGCACAGTAAGATGCATTGATAAAACTGACTTGAGTCGCAGGTTGCCCGGTAGATCAGCCCGGCAAGGGCGTTTCGATGTATGCCGGGCAGAAGCACTCCACCGACTCGAGCAGTAAGGTCTAAAGGAGTGGTCTGATTTCTGCGGGTACCCAATCACCGAACATGCTTGCCGGCCGTCGTCGGAAAGCTAGGGGTGGGAAGGTCACTGTGTGGGTGGGGGTGGGGGGATTTGATGTCAGTCTGCAGAGCCGTATTTGCCTACTTTTGTCGGAAGCAACGACTAGTATGACTGAACGCTTTGGGAAAAGCGATAGGGATTTCTTTTGATGTCAAATCTGTCGCTGACACTACTGACTGAGTGCAACTGAGCTTCGTTGACGACTGCTCGCAGGCGGTGTCCAGACCACTGAACGCACGCTCGTCATGAGTGAATGGCCCAGTAGCATACACGTATACGGTTTCTGTCTGGTAGAGAATCCAACCACAGCTGAAGTTCACTGAAGTTAAACGGACGTTTGAATGAAAGTGGGTGCAGTCATCACGGCAGCCTGAGTGCACCCACGACTCAGGACTGCCGGCACTCACACCCGTAAACATAACACACTACAGAAAACATTTGCCATTGGCGCGTGACGTGAATTGCAGTGATCAGGAATTTGTTGTGGTTTAAAAGAGCTCTTTTGTACAGTCTTGCACATCCATTCCTTTACACACGGTAACTTGCAGTCACGTGCACATACATACTTACACAACTCCCATTTAAAATTATTAAACTGAAACTACTAACAATCATAATAGACGACCACTCTTGTCAATCAAAAGGGGCGAGCCCCCAGAATTCAGCCGAATTACGTGCCGTGCCATAATAACACGACTGACACGGTCTGGCAAACTGACTTTCTAGCCAGACACTACAAAGAGGGGAGCACATGTACTGATGTAGTTTGATACGACTGAAACTGACGACGTGTAAAGAAAGCAGTAAGTCCGTAAACGTCTCAATCATTTGAGGAAAAAGACCTGGACGTCACTATGATCTCTTTCATCATGAAATCACCACTTTTTCAATAAAATGTGACGTCATGGGCGTACTTCCCCCCCCCCCCGGCCAATTCAGGGCAGAGTGAACTGAGCGGGGCTTTGACCTTGGAGGCTTGCCAAGTGGAGTCGTCTATTGACACATGCAAACTGAGTATTACAGTTCGACCGCCGGGTGATTGGTGTAGTAATATAACGTCACTGTTATCACCCGGCGAACTAGCGCATCTTGGTCATGTCAATCAGCAAAACATCAGATCCGAGTAGTCTGACGTTAACGTTAGACTACGTACGGCTCTGCCGATCCAGAGTTTTAATCTGGGGTCTGACGGCCAAACTGAACACTGTCACTGACTGGGACATGGGCAACGGTTCGCGGAAGGGGTTTTCGGAAGTCGAGTGGGTTTAAAGTCCCACCAAGGACGTACATAACAATGGATAAACTGGAGACGCCCTAATGGACAGGTTATGGGGGGGGGGGGGGGGAGGTACAGCTACCCGAACTGACGGAACAGCCCAGCTGAACGCTGTGCCAATGGGCTGCCAGACTCGGCCACATTTGGTGTATCCTTGACTGTGGTGGACATTACTGGACAAACTGCACAAACACAGGCACTTTGATCACATACTGCCGGTCAGTGATTCCGGATGGAGACACTCGTGCCCGCCGAGCGGCATCACCGAGTGCGCGTCACTGAGTCGTCAGTGTACTCGGCACTGAGTAGCAGAAAGATGAGACGGGCACTCGTCCGTTTGCACGTGAAATTTGGTCTACGTCATAGTCAGCCTGGGACCGTAGACTGAGGACATGACATCTGACGTAGTCAGAATTAAAGACAGAGTTACTAGTATACTCGATCAGGGAACCAAGGATCATGACTGATGTGACACTGAAACTGGATTCACGTAAAATTATGTATTCGCTACAGCGGATACCCTCCTCACACGTTTTGACCGTAGTATAATGTTGTAGCACGTCACGGAATGAATGAAATTTCGAAATTTCGCGCCACCGACCGTAATCATAATCCGCCATCACGTGAAGGTTGCGCTCACTCGCGGGCGGCAATGTGTAGCCTGCCGCTTGCGACCCAGTTTCTGAGGTCAATACAGCTTGGGATATTTCCCACAGCTGGCTCGCTGGATGTCTGACTGCGCTCAACTCTCTCATAGGCGAGAACCCCCTTACCCCTACTCGCGCGCATGCATTGCAGAAACATACGTGCACTGAATAGCCGCACCGTGATTACCAGTCGCCGTATCTCCCCCAAACTTAGCATGCACATGAAATGAACAATGTTCTCGAGGCATTCAATCCGTACAAGGAAAATACCGATACGATGGTAGAGATTGGAGATAGCACTGACAATCTGTACGCGTGTACAACTGTGCTGCACACGGCCACGCCAATGTGTACCCACAGCCAGCCGAGGCGAAACCTAGCGCTTCGGCCTTTCTTTGTTCGGCAGCCAGCAAGCAGGAGCCAGTTCTGCGCTATTTTTAGATGAGCTAAATCGGGACGCTAGGGCATGCGCAGAATGGGCCTGTACGGCGAGTGAGTGAACGATTCGCACTGCTAAAGCCTGACTGTGTATCTCTCGCCGCTCTTGCTTTTCAGCCCTGCGTCGCCGCGTTCCCTGACAAATTTTCCAAGTTCTGAACAGCACAAATCTGGTCAATAAATGATAATGGCTATTTTCACTATTGATTTTGTGAGGGGATAAATATAGAAACACAGTTATCGTTCCTGCTCACGTTTGTAATCTCGTCGCATGGTGGCGCGCTTTCTTAAATTCGGTGCTAGGCATTGTGGGAAAGGGGTATCGCCATTTTGGTTGCACGTACGACAGTTTGTGTGGATTTCTCGTGCTGTTGTGTGCGTATTGTGTGTTTTGAGGTGAGTAGCTGAGTTTTCAGATCGCACAGAAGGCTAGGCTTTCGCAGTAGCGCAGCTGGTGCTCTCCCGTTCAATTTTGCAGCGTGCTTTGGGTTAGGTATCGCCATGCGGCCATTGGCGCGTTTAGCTGTGAGGGTTCACTTGGTGCCACATCGCTTTGGGCACACCTTGGTTCCCATGGTAACTGTGGTGGTGCTGGGATGGGGGTAACGTGAGCGATAGTCACATGCTGCAGCGTGGGCGGTCATTTGACGCCTTTAGCGTAACAGGTGTACCCCTTCTACAGTTAGCGCATGCCCATAATGAAGTGTGTAGGTGTTTGAATTTATTACGGTTTCCCGCCCATAATAAACTTAGATTTTTCACGAGTCGGTTCTGCGACAGACATGTGCATATAATTTTGGTTCTGTTGACTAAAGCTAATTATGCACAGTTTATTGCCACCATTATTTTGCTTTTCATATTCCATTATCAGTTACAAAGAACCTGAATTTTCTGTGTCCCGGCAGTGCCACGGCCTTTTTTCGCTGACTTTTGACTCAGATTGAACGTTTAGTGGATTTCATCAGCCCGTGAGTCAGAAATCACGTGAAAGGTCACGTGTCTGATTATTCTTTTTCTTTTGAAAGTTATTATTTCAGTTATATCAGTTTTATTTTTTATTAGTTCCATTTGTGTATATGTGTGTGCGATTTCAGCCGGTTGGACATGTCAGTGAGAACGGCCACGAATACTATAAGCTGGCCCAAGCCGGGAGGACTTAAAATCAACCGTATGTGGTGGAAAAGGACGTTAAACCCCCAAACACCCACTCACTCGGGTAATTATCATGACGCAATATATTGAACTGATGCCTAGGTGTGTATAATTTACTAGTACAGCGCCGAAACAGTCACAAATCGGATCAGCTTATAACAACAACATAACTGTCGGATAATAGTAAAAATGTAGATTGATTAAACACCTAGTGGATCATATTGTCATGATTACAGGAATGTACTTCCGGGTTCAGTCTTGCGGAAGATCTATTCACTTTATACTAATTATAGTCTTGCCGCCGCAGCCAGTTTCGGTTGTGACGTCACAGCCGAGACAGTGGCCGCAGCCGGCGTCGTTACTGTATACTTGAATAGGCTGGGTTTACCTGAGTCGACGTCGTAGAAGACAAATTAAATTTAGCCATCAAGAATGGTATAAGCTTACATGTCATTGCTATAACTGGAGCGCGCACGGACGTATAAACACAACCCGTACTTTGATCGTAGAGACAGTTCGTGTCTTCAAGTTCATGCTCATACGCCGGTTGCCGAGAGTGGCAGGTCAGTCACGTTTTCAATAACCGGCTTGATTACGATTTCTTTCGGTGAAAGGGCGTAAGTGTAGTAAATCTATGTATTCAAGTTCGATGAGCGCTTTCAATTTGACGATAGAACTGACCGTACAAACTACGGTGCACGCTCAGTCAACATATAGAGCGCGAGTCGTACGTTAAGGCCGTTCTTAACCGGGCGAACCACCAGTCTGGCGAACCTGTTCGGCGAACTGTGTATTGTATACGAACAGGGCAAGCGCACACACGTACATAGTTCCAGAGGTTCGGCCGGACTAGTTCTCTTTCTTAACCGACCGTTAATGATATGCATACGTCATCGCCCGAACAAGGCGGACTCGGAAGTTGAGACAATCGTCAACAACCAAAATGGCCGCCTTCGTGATCGAGACGACCAGGCATTTGCGGTAGTTATCGTTTTGAGTGAACTCTTGGAAGCCGAGGAAGAGGAGATAAGAGGAAAAGAGCGCAAGAGAGGGAAATGTGAAGTGAGTCGATAGCCGCGATGCCGTCCGCCATTTTCCTCAAGTCAGTTTGTTTATGCGCACAACAGCTCTCCCCGAGCAACCAATCAGAGCGCAGGATCGGCAAAAGGATCGCGAGGGTTCCCACGACACGCTATGCAGTCCTCGAACCTAGTTCGCCGAACCTTTCGAACCAGGGTTTCCGCACAAGTATTTGGTCGGTTAAGAAACAACGTGCGCGAACCTAGTTCGCCGTACTCTCCGAACCTAGTTCGCGAACCAAAAGTCTGCCCGGTTAAGAACGGCCTTTAGCTTTTCACGAAGCCATTTTCGTCAGTATGTTTCGCAGAGAAAATGTTCGAGAAATCACTGACGTGACTGACTTCATAACAGTCGGTGTTCTCTGTTTTAATCTCCGTTTTGTTTCGGCGCCACGTAAGTGAACTTGTGCACAGATTTGGGCGATAAAGCAAACCAGTCAGAACAGGATTTAGAACGCTGGTACAAAAAAGAAGAAAAACATCGAGTTTTCGGCTGTCAGTGTGTATGTGTTAGAACAAGGCTTTTCAAGTATTGGGTCATATTCGCCATGTAAGGCGCGCGCCTCTGCTTTTATTTATTTATTTATTTATTTTTTATTTTACTTTTTTTTTCTTTTCTTTTTTTTTTTTGGGGGGGGGGGGGGGTTGAAAAATTCGTCAGTGTCAGAATGCCACTATCAAAATTAACATTGAATGACCTTGTTACGAGCTTTAACGAGGGGATGGTGAGGGTTAGTTGGGTCGGGTTTTCCAGGTAGCCTTTTCTCTTTGGGAAGGGGGGGGGGGGGAGAGATACTTCTGTTGTCTGTTTTTTGGTTGTGTGTGGCGACATCATCACATGTATACGTGGGGTCTATTCGCCTGATGACGGTAGAAATGTAGGTCGATGTAAAATAAACGGAACAGCTGTCACTGAGGTAGTCAGCAGCCTAAGGTCACGGTCATACGTTGCGTGTCTGTTTTCGCATACGAAACTGTTCTGTCCACGCTGCCTCGGAGCGATACGTTGTAATTTCTGTTTCGATTTCTAGAAATGAGAGATTTATTGATATTATTTTATTATTATTTTTTGTTTTGTCTGTTTCTAAAGCTGTTTCATTTACGCGCTGAAGTATTATGTAAGAATCTCTCGCTCGCTCGCTCTCTCTCTGTTTCGAAATGCATACTCATTACTGTATGTCATACATCAGCCAGTGAGTGTGACTGACATCGGAAAACTCCGCTGGTCCGCTTTCAATCGCCGATTATAGGACTACGCTGCCCGGCTTTTGGTTTACCGTTACACGAAAACACAGCCAGTGCAGTTTCCACATTTCCGATAATTGCTCGGTTTGCCCCTTTGTAGAAATTTTAGGGAGCAGTTTCAGTTCTACGAATTTAGGCACGACACGTCGGGCGTGCTATTTCTGGGACTGATATGCCTGCCGTACTTGGACGTTAAAGTGTCCGGCTTTACCAAGACTGATGTGAAAGAAATGTTCCCGCAGCAAAGATTTTTAGCGCCCGGCTTATCCTAAGATGTAACATACAAGATCTCGAACTGAAGGTTTTTGGCTCCCATGTGTAACAATGGGAGTCTATGTATTAACCCTCCGTCGTCTGTCTGTCTGTGTGTCCAGAAAACCTTAACATTGTCATTTTCTCAGAATCTACAAACAGCAGAGGCACCAAACTTGGCATGCTGATAGACAACCACAAGACCTTTCAAAACATATCATTTTGAATGACCTTGACTGAAGGTCAAGGTCACCAAAGCTCTGAAAATTTTACATTGGCATTTTCTCGTAATCTACAAATACCAGAGGTTTTAAACTTTGCATAATGATAGACGTTGATAAGAACTTTACAGATATACATGTAGTCAGTGGTCTTGTGTCAAGGTCAAGGCCGTACAAGCTATTTTTGTGAAACCTTAACATTGGCATTTTCTCAGAAACAACAAACAGCAGAGGCGCCAAACCTGGGGTGCTGATAGACAGTGATAAGACAGACCTATGCACACATACCACCTTAAATGACCTTGACTCAAGGTCAAGGTCATTAAAACAGTCTGTTGGGAAAATTTACATTTGCATTTTCTCAGAATCCAGAAGAATCAGAAGCATCAAACTATATGTGTGATGATTGACATTAGCAGCATCTTTACAGACATACCTGTGTTTAGTAACTTTTAGTCAAGGTCAAGGTCATGCAAGCGTTTTTGGGGAAACTTTAACTTTGGCATTTTCTCTAAAACAACAAACAGTAGAGGCACCAAACTAGGTATGATGATAGACAGCAATGAGACCTACCTTTCTGAATGACCTTAACTGGAATTCAAGGTCATTGAAGCTGTCTGTCGTGAATTTTAACATTACTGTTTTCGGAGGAACTACAAATACTAAAGGCATCAAACTTGGCATAATGATGGACATTGATGAGATCTCATTTGAATGACCTTGACCAAAGGTCAAGGCCATACAAACTGTTTCAGGGAAAATTGTAATATTGCCATGAACTCAGAGCGCCAGAGACACTTTACTTGGCATGATAATGGATAGTGATAAAAGCTTTACAAACATACTCTTGTGAATGACCTTGACCTGTGTCACAAGGGAGCCATGGAGGCTTTTGCCTCTCTAGTTAGTACACGCGTTTGGATTGCAGGCGTGTATGATCAGTGATCTGTCTATATATGCTTCTGTTTGACAGTTAAAAACCCTTGCACAGTGCACCTGATCACATTTTATTGTTTTAATTTATACTCTGTTCGCTAGTGCGGTTCTGTGTTTGACATCTGTAAAGCCGCTTATGTCACGGCCCGTATGTAAAAGTCGAGGTTAATTTAACCCACGACTACGGGCCTAACCCAGACTAGGACAAAAGAAACCCAAAAGCAAAATTAAATATAAAAAAGGAAGCAAAGAAAGGAAGACAAAAATCCTTCTATAACGGCTTAGGCACCTTGCTGGAATGGGCCCGCTTCTTGCTTTACACCAAAAAAAACAAAACAAAAAAAACCAGAAAATTTAACCTTAGATCTAGTTTAGTTCGAGGTTAGACTCTAGCCCGGGGCTAAAAGCCCTAACCTCGACTTTTACATAAGGGCCCAGGTTATGCACCACATGAACATTATTATTATTGCCATTTAGATGCAAGGCCTGTCTTTACGAACGTGACTAGTGCACGTGCAACATGCTGAAGAAGGTGACAGTGGACAAGGGACACGGTGTGGCACCAGCCGCCATCTCGCCGACTGGTAGCGGGTGAGTGAATCTTCTCCATTAATTTGTAACTAAACGGAGCAGTGTTCCTGATTTCACACAGGTGGGCGTGTTTGTACGCACAAAACTCTTGAATTGACGCACAAATTGGAGAACCGCGTGTCACTGACAGTGGGACGCGCGTTTCCTCGCTCTGTCGATTGGCTGTGGTTGACACGCTACAATTCACATCAATACACACTACAATCCACATACATCTCTCCTACTTGAATGCTTTTGTGAGCAAGAACAAATGGTTTTGACGTTCAGGCGTTTTGTGCCGAAAGACTATGGGCCCTCAGTATTTACAAAAGGACACTAAAACATATGGAGAGAGGATCCCAATGACCCTTGTATTTTCGAGTCACAGGGAACACTGACAGAGACTGTATTACGGGGGCCGGTTAAATGGCGTCGGTTCTGTTGTTTCGTTCTGACGACAGTGCTACGCTCGTAGTCGCTTGTTGTCTTATTTCTCGGAAATAAAAGCATGCAGTGTTTTCGTCGGTTGGGAAACTGAATCGGTCGGTAGTACTGAGGTAAAGTAACTGTGCCCACGAGAAAACTGAGCCATAAAAAATACAAGTTTCTGGTGGGGAATTGAGTGCCACGTCCAGCCCCACCCCCTGCCCGGCCACATTGTGACACACAAACAGACTTTTCCCGAACCCGAAAGATAGCTGTTCGTGCATTGTGTCCTTTTGCCAGGGACCATTCACTCCAGTGTACATAACGTCATTGGTAACAACATGGTTGACAACAACTGAACACGAGAAAACCAGCCGGTGAAGCCTGCGTATTACGTTTTCCAGCCAGTGTCAATCCAGGCGTCTTATCGAATGATTTCACGACGTTCTTCACGGACGAGTCATCTAGCTGCACGTCACTGGTGACGTAGTGTTCATAATGTCATGCGTTACATTTTGCGTTACAACAGTGGTGCCCATACTTTCCCGCAGCTCGTTTCTGTGTGTGTCAGCGCACCACATTACACGGCGTTTGGCTCAGGCGTCGGGTTTCGATTTCGCGGTGTCTTGCCTGAGGGAGCAAACGCATTTTTGGTGGGTCAAGGGAAGGAACTTTGTTTTAAAATGGCTGCGTAAAGTATTTTGGTGGTGATTACGCCCCTTGGTACTCTGATCTTTGACTTGAGGGGGGTGGGGGGGGGGGGAATGTCAGTGTTCCCTGTGATTCGAAAATACAAGGGTCCTTGGAACCCTATCTCCATATTTTTTAGGGTCCTTTTGTAAATTTGGAGGGTCCATACGTCAGTTTCTGTCTGTTAGTGTTACGCACAATGGCTCAGCGGAAATGCGATGCTGCAAGTGTCCGCTGCTAGTTACAGATTGCTTTTTGTTCATCGGGCTTCCGGGAGAGAATTGGAAAAATACTGTTTGTCACGGCGCACTGTTCTCAAATTTGTGCGTCAATTTAAGAGTTTTGTGCGCACAAATACGCACACCTGTGCATAATCGGGAGCACTGAACTATAAGCCAATACACTAGTATCTCAGTTAAATGAAATATAATTTATGCCCGCGAACGCGGTGACATGTTTCACCACTGAACTAAAGACACTCGAACTATCGTGGTAATATTATCGGTAAAAAAAAACAAAAAAAAAACACACACACACCCCGAAAAAATGGGATAAACCAGATAGCACTGGGACACTAAACATTTTGCTAGTACGTGTTCTGTAGGTCAGTGCCGCTCCAGGGCGAGGTACTGATCACTGTTGTTTAATACACCTAGTCAGATTTTCTCAAATGATTTTCGCCGCCTCCCATGAAATTGACGACTCCATTCGGCAAGCCCCGAGCCCAGAGCCTCGCCCCGAGCCTCGCCCCTTATACTTTGCCGAGTATTGGCAAAGCACAGTACGTCCGTGGATAAAGGGGTGACTGATTTTCGTGAAATGACGTCAAAGGATTTACTGCTTTCCTTTCACATTTCAGTCATATCAAACTACACGTGCTTCCCTCTTTTTAGTGTCTGGCAAAAATGCCGTTTGCGAGGCCATGCCATGTGTTGGACTCATTATGATTGACAGGAGTGGAGTCCCATTTAATCTGTTTTATCGCGGGCATGGTGCAACTTCGCATCGTACAGATAGTGAATACTGCCTGTACTGAGCCGAAAACACCGTGGTAGCGACCAAGTGACAACGTTGTCGTTGGTGTTGGGTAATCAGGCACTCTAGCCTGTTTTGTAAACAACCTTACTAATGGACAACTCACAAGAGTACCACTGCCCTGAAATGCCACTCCAGTGTCGTCAGCACCCCCCCCCCCCCCCCCCCCTCGGCAAAACACGCGCGCACTCGGTTTGAACGTGTCCACTGGCTGGTCCTTACGGCAACTTTGGTTGGCAGGTTCAGTTCAGCAACCGTATTCCAGCACCTGTTTAGGTTTTGGCAGCACGAGGTTTGACGGCTGAAGCAATCGGTACAAACGCCGCAGTGCATACGAAAAGCCGGATGACTGATGGCTTGTTTCTGTATGCCAGCTGTGCTGTGTGAAAGGAGATGGGTTGATATAGTAGTGGAATGAGAAAGTCGGCCGGCATGTTGATAAAGAACTGTAAGTAGGCGTAATTGAAGCCAGCCTAAATCGATATTTCTTTTCTACCGCTTTTTTTTTTTTTTTTTTTAACCTGACAAGCCCTTTTCAAGGAATTAGAGTATTCCATAATACTAATAGCATTTTGACGTCATTCACTGCCGTCACTTCCCCACTGTCACATGAAGGTTTTATGAGTGCGCACCAATTGCTAAACAAGATTACGTTTGACTTTAACTGATGTCATCGTCACTTGAGGCTTACGGAAGGTACATTTTGGGCTCATTTCAATACTTCATTTATTTTTCCTCGCTTACATTTTTGGTCTAAAATTTCACGTATGCCGGTCCATAACCATGGTTGATAAAATGTCAAGTTATGTTATAAGTTTTTAAAGATTTATTTCCAATACATATACAATCATGTACAAAATCACTTTTTAAAAAAAAATCCTGAAAAGCTTTGGATTACCAAATGCACTATACTTTCCCTTCTGACTATCTTGCATTCGAATCCCGGCTAGGGCCAAATATTTGCACTGGTCTTTTTCTCGTTTCCCAGTCTTTGATGTGGTATGGTAGACATCTCCTCGGCGCACATATCCGTCTCTGCTGAAATGCTCACGGCGCCGCAGGGCTGGAGGAAGAAGCAGTGAAAGCCTGCTGCCGCTAAGCAGCACATCACCCATAGTTGGCGAAAAAGGGCGTTAACGCCCGCTCCCCAGACACCCACCCACCCCACCCCCTCTGAACTAGGTCCCCTGTTGTGAGTTGCAGGTCTAACCAGGTGGCCAAGCTGCGGATCACCCCAGAAGGCGGTCTGTGTCTGGTGGGCGACTCCGACGTGCTGCAGGGCAAGGAGGGCGCCGCCAACGGCCAGCAGCAACAACAGCAGCAACAGAAGCAGCAGTTTTTCGCCACGCGCGCCCCGGACGGCAAGTCGTGGAACCTGCTGATGGCGCCAACTTCTGATCCCTCTCGTCTGTTTCTACTCCAACCGGCCGCTGGCCAACGTTTCCAGGTATGGAGACTGTTGTGACTGTGAGGTTTTGTTGTGTTGTGGTTTGGGAAGGTGTGTTTGTAATGTTTTATGTTGTGCTGTAGTAAATTATGTTAAGGCCGTTCTTAACCTGGCGAACTTTTGGTTCGCGAACTAGGTTCGAAGAGTACGGCGAACTAGATTCGCGCACGTTGTTTCTTAACCGGCCGAACCCTTCTTCCCAAACCCTGGTTCGAAAGGTTCGCCGAACTAGGTTTGAGGTCTGCACAGCGTGTCGTGGGAACCCTCGCAATCCTTTGGCCGATCCTGCGCTCTGATTGGTTGCTCGGGGAGAGCTGTTGTGCGCATGTACAAAGTTGAGGAAAATGGCGGACGGCATGGCGGCTATCGACTCACTTGACATTTCCCTCTCTTGCGCTCTTTTCCTCTTTTCTCCTTTTCCTCGGCTTCCAAGAGTTCACTCAAAACGATAACTACCGCAAATGCCTCGTCGTCTCGATCTACGAAGGCGGCCATTTTGGTTGTTTACGATTGCCAGTGTCTCAACTCCCGCCTTGTTCGGGCGATGACGAATGGGTTATGCGTATCATTAACGGTCGGTTAAGAAAGAGAACTAGTTTGGCCGAACCTCTGGAACTGCGTACGTGTGCGCGCTCGCCCTATTCGTATACAATACACAGGTCGCCGAACAAGTTCGCCGGACTGGTGGTTCGCCCGGTTAAGAAACGGCCTTTAGACGTATGTTGTGTTGTACTGTACTGTACTGTACTGTACTGTACTGTACTGTACTGTACTGTACTGTACTGTGCTGTGCTGTGCTGTGCTGTGCTGTGTCCTGATTCAAAGTCAAGGACATAAAAGATTTTCATGGACAATCTTTAAAAACTTTCACGTTGGCTTTTTCTCAGAAGCTGCGATTACCAGTGACACCAGCATTGACAATCATGAGACCTTTCCAGGCATATCCGTTTAAATGACCTCGACCCAAGGTCATTAGAGTTGTTTGTAGTGGATTTAAACATTTCCATTTTCTCCAGTCACCAGAGGCATCAAACTTGGAAAGATAAAAGACATTGACGAGACCTTAACTGATAGGTGTCTTTCAAATGACCTTTATTCAAGGTCAAGGTCCTCCCTACAAGATGTCCGTTGATAACTTCAGTGTAGACATTTTCTCAGAAACTGTGCATACCAGAGACACGACAGACAGTGATAAGACCTTTTTGAATAACCTTGACCCTTTTCACATCTGAACCAAGGGTGCTTCTGCCTCTCTAGTTTGTTTTTGTGTGAGTGTAAACAAGAGAGGCTTTCGTGACCCGACATTACAGCGTATTCCAGTGTTTTTATTGTTCAGTACAGTAGAGCACATGACAATATTATGATGATTTCTACGTTCTCGTTCTCTCTCTCTCTTGTACGTATAGGTGGCTGGCAACCTGCCTGGCGGTGTGATGACGATCGGAGGACCGGGAGCGGGCGGTCTTGCAGACACAACCATCACGACCGCCACCGCCACCACCACCGCCGCCACCAGCACGACGACAGCGACGAGGAACGGCAGCGGGGCTAGGCAAGTGAGGTCGACCAGCTCCGATCGGGCGGCCAGTCTCAGTCCTGGCGGCACGTGCAGCTCGAAAACCGTTGCACTGCCTGTGGCCCAGTTGCGCGCCGTGTCCGGGGCTTCCCCTTTTGTCGCTCACAGTCCTGGCTCCAGCACCGCGCTCAGCTCTAGCGACGCCACTACGACTCCGACTAGAGAGTTCTTCAAAGGTGATCATGATGATGATAATTGCATCTCTCTCTCTCTCTCTCTCTCTCTCTCTCTCTCTCTCTCTCTCTCTCTTTTGGGGAGCCGGGGTGGTCGAATGGTAGAGCGTTGGACTTCTAATGTTCGGGTCGTGAGTTCGATCCCGGCTGGGGCCAAATATTTGTGCTGGCTTTTTCATCGTTGCCCCGTCTTTGATATCACCCTATGTGGTGGAAAAGGACGTTAAACCCCCGCCCACCCACCCACCCACTCTCTCTCTCTCTCTCTCCCTCTCTCTCTCTCTCTCCCTCTCTCTCTCTCTCTCCCTCTCTCTCTCTCCCCCTCTCTTTCTCTCCCTCTCTCTCTCCCTCTCTCTCTGCGCCTTTTGTTTTTTTTCCTCAGCGGCTTTGCTGGTAGAAAGGATTTTTAAAAGTGGTTATTTTCATTAGATTAGTATTCACGTTACTAGTCTGTGTAAAACACTTATGTGGTGGAAAAGGACGTTAAACTCCCAAACACCCACCCACCCCACCCTGTGTAAAACAGTCAGCCGTTGAAGGTGGTATAGTTCAGGAGCAGTCATATTTCGAAGTATTCTCACTGACATTCATCAGCCTGGCCGAGGACAAAAACAAACAAACAAACAGAACAAGAACGTTTATATTGTAAAACCATTCACTGTACCTGATTTCGCTTCTCGGGATGTATCCAAATCTGCGGAATAATTATTAATACAGTGTACAGTAAACTCCGTTTATAGCGGCCATCCTTGGGACATGAACTTTGGCGTCGTTCTATCCGATGTGCGGTATTACCAAAACATCGGATATAGCGGCAACTTTCGTCCTGGTGGACGTTAAATCCGATGTCTCCGTATATTACGGAAATTTTCCGGTATAGCCGATGTTTCCGTACATAAGGGACATTTTCCGGATTGAAGACATTTGATATCACCCTTACGTGGTGGAAAAGGACGTAAAACTCCCAAACACCCACCCACCCTCTCTCTCTCTCTCTCTCTCTCTGTCTGTGTGTGTGCGCGCGCGCGCGTCCGTGCGTGTGTATCTTTTAATATTTACAAGATAATTTATATCAAATTTGTAAACAACTATTGAACTGACATCACATTGATCAACCAATAAGATAAAATAAAATTAAATTAACTGTAAAACGTTGTAGTATTCACGCACACGCACGCACGCACGCACGCACGCACGCACACACGCACACACGCACACACACACACACACACACACACACACAGAGGCAGAAATGATGACGGCAACACTTGCGGTTTATCAAGTACAACGTTTATTTGTTATTACTGGCCTTGCCGTTGCCCCACAGCCTGTGGACAGACAGCAGGCTAAATCAAAACCGAAACTTGACCTGAAGCTAACGAGAGCAATTTTCCTAGAATTAGGTCATCGTTTCTCTAGATTCATGCAGCAGTCCGTGTTCGTGCCTTGTCGCACGCGCGTTGCGTCCGTTATAAGCGGAGGTGGGACAAGAAAACATGACCGGAATAGTGGCGTCCGGTATAACCGGTGACTGCAACGACTGCGCCGTCCGATGTATCAGGAGAAAAGGGATCCTGGGGACGTGTCCGGTCAAACCGATGGCCGGTCTATCCGATGAGTTTTTAGTCATGTTAAAGAAGGCCTTCGGCCGGGAAATTTTTGCTATGTCGGATAAACGGAGTCCGGTATAACCCACGGCCGCTATAAGTGGAGCATACTGTATGTCCATTTTATCTTCCAGAAGAGTGAAGACTGGTTCAGTAGTTTATGAAATTGAACTTAACAGGCTTGTCTTTTTGTTCTCTTGTACAGGTGGGTCATCGAGATCTCACCGTATCCGCCCGGTCAACCCGTTCGAAGTGAAACGCCCCACCATGTTCAAGAACCGGAGCGGGAACAACAAGAGTCCCTCCAAACACAAACTTGGCGCTGGCAGCAGCAGCAGCAGCAACGGTGGCAAGAAGGGAAGCAGGAACAGCCCCAGGCTAGCGTTGGCTGTCAGTGGCAGTCGCTCCAAGGTGGTAAGGCTCGACGCGGACGTCGAGTCGGAGGAGAAAGACGATCTCGGTGGCAGTTTGAGCGTAGCCACCGCCACCACCGCTACCGCCACGTCGACAACAACTACATGTGCTACGTCGACAACCGTCAGTTGTCCGTCCGTCGTCACCACTACCACCACCACTACCTCTCTGATCAGCTCTGCTGCCAGTCCCGCCAGCGCGACAAGAGCGAACCCGTCTCCGTCCGCGTCTGAAAATGATTGTGACAGCGTGCCCACGTCACCGGCGCCTCAGTCTGTGACGTCACGCGACTGTTTAACGTCATCCCGTGCAGCGTCACGGAGTCCTGTAACAGGCGACGATTATGACGCGGCGGACACTTTGTCACCAGCTGACGCGCCGTCACCGTCATCCTCAGACGAGGGGAGAGAACACCCGGCATCTTCAGACGAGGGGAGAGAACACCCGGCGTCATCAGACGAGGGGAGAGAACACCCTGCGTCTTCAGAAGAGGGGAGAGAACAACGTTCTGAGTCACCGCAAAAAGACGAGGTTGATGGAATTGGTTCGCGCCCGGCTTCTCCGCGGCTGTCCTTAAAGAAGGGGTCGTCTCAGAACTCAGAGTGCTTTGTTCCATTGCGAGTGCAAACCGATGCTGCAGAGACTGAAAACCTAGACGCTTCATCCAATGCTGTTGTGAACACTGCTGATGACAGTAAGTCAGACTCTCCAGTGACTTTAGAAATTGACGCCACTACTACCTCAGGAAATGATGTGAGCGAAAACCCGACAGGAGGTGACCAAGAAACGTTGTCGGCTGAATTCGAGGAGGAGCAGGGAAGAAATGACGTCACGGACGGTGGCGACGTTCCAGACGGTGTGACACTCCCTGGTGACGTAACAGCGGGAGATCGGGCGCAGTCTGCCAGTGAGACCGTGCGCGTCACGGACAACGTCACACTCGGAGCGGATGACGCAGCAGGGTCGGATACTGACGACACAGACTCCTACTTCTCCCAGTCAGACCGGCCGACGACAAGTCGGTCATCACAGGAACATCACGCCGCTCATACGACAGAGGCGGAATGGGAAGCAGGAACCGACAGCCAAGACACGGTGCTGTCTGAAGTAAGCCAGGGCACGGAGAACGCCGAGCCACTAGTGGATCTCTCATTAGCTCCTGATGCTGCTGCCGCAGACCTAGTGGCACCGGCAGAGCATCACCATGAAATAGTGGGAAAGTCAGCTGGTAGACACACTGTGGCTGACAATACCGCTGAAAGAACTGCGGGTTCTGAACATCTTAGTGATCGGTCGGGAGATGTAGACTATAACCCTCATATACCTGACTTGCCGGAAAAGGTTCAGACAGAGTGTGGGACTTCCGGGGGAAACGAGGAGATGGCTGAAGTAATGGACGAAGAAGAGACAACGTTGAGGAGTTTAGAAAAAATCCGAGCACTGTGTGGTGATTCGGACGCACGTGAGACTAGTGTTCAAGAAACACACGAAGGCCAAACAGCACCAGCAGTGTTAGACGTTGATCGAACAGAAGACGGTGTCCAAGCTGAAACGAATCGGACCCGCACATCGTCAGACAAGGACCCGGTCTCAGACACTGGCAAAAAGGGGAAGAAGAAAAAGAAGAAGAAAAAAAAGAAAAAGAAGGATGAGACTGACGATACGGAGTGTGAGATAACGGACAAAACGTTGACAGAAACAGATATTGAACAAGAAAAAGCCGGTTCAGTGTCAGTGGTTGAGCCTGAGACAGTTCACGCAGAAATAACAGACACGACCGAACACCAAGAGAAAACGGCAGTAGCTTCAGAAGAAGAACCAGAGGCGCCCGACAACGGTGGGACTGAATTAGTGCTTCGGCGGAAGAGGCCAGCACTGATTGTGTCAGATGACGAATCTGAGACACCAGGCACCCAAAAAAGGAAGGCAACTGTGACCGCACCTGATGTTGGAGCAGATAAATCCGATGTCAGACCATCTGACGATGACTTTGAGGCGTTTGACGTATACTTGAAAGAGAAACTAAAGAAGAAGAAAAAGAAGACGAGGAGAGTGTTGGTGATTTCTGATGATGAAGAGCAGATGGAAATACCCGACATCGCCACCACCCGAGCCGATACCAAGAAGACGAAGAAAAAGAAAAAGAAGAAAAGTAAAAGCAAGAACTCGAATAACCATACTGACACGTCTGAGGCGGAAAACGCACAATCGGAGACACACGAACCTAGCTTTTTTCGTAGGAGCAGCCGTTCCCAATCTTTGTTGTTGGCAAACAAAGAGACGCCCGCCGCCACATCTTCAGGGATATCCCAAGCATCCTCCGCAGCCTCTGTTACTCACGACTCGGACACGGACGACACCCAAATTCTAACGACAGATCTAGACGCCGCAGTCGCAGAGCCCGACAGACCGCCGACACAGGCAGAACTGCGGGAAATGTGCAGCCCCGCCTTCGTGGTGCTAGAGCGCCTGACGGACCGCGACATCTTCTTTCTCAGCAGGAGGTTCCGGGCGGCGAGGGCCAACGCAAGGTCCAGATGTTCAGCACACTGTCGGCAGCGAACGCTCGGTTACTTGTGTGAGCTCAAACTCATCGATTGTTGCGGTGAGGGGACGAGGAAGAAGAAGAGAAGAGCAGTCCCTATTCCTGAGTCGGCGAGTGAGACGAGCAATCAGGGTGCTAGTGGCGCGGACCAGCAGAGTAGTAGCGTCGAAGAGCCTCCCCCTCCCCCTCCTCCTCCTCCTGCCAAACGTAAGCGGCGGGAGAGAAGCGACAAAGGCAAAACGAGAAATAAGAAGGGATTGAAAGAAGTAACGGACAGTTCGCAGTCTGCCGAATCCAGGGACAGATCTGGTACTGTGACGACTGGTACTGTGACGAATTCCTCTAACAGCCTGGTTGGAGGAGAAACGCAACAGAGAACAAAGGCTGACAGCACCGCATCGCGACTAGCGGCAGAGACGGGAAAGTCCGTGCAGATCATTGGTCCAAACAAGCGCGTGGTCAGGGTCTTCCCGGCACCGCCCTCCTCCTCTGCCACAAACATTGCTCCCAGCAATAAAGTGTTAATGGCCCCCAGAAGTTCGAACTTTGTCCCTATAGCCTCCCTCCCGACTCTGTCTTCAGGCGCCCGCATCGTTGCCGTCCCGCCCATGGGGGCTCTGGCTCCTCCAGCGACACACCCAGCCCCTCGTGTGATCACCCTTCCCCCGGTCACATCCCCTACCGGCGCCGCGGCTCAACCCTCCATCCCCCCAGGCGCGCGGATCATCACCATCCCGTCATCCGGGTCAGCTGCTATCCCCCGCATCATCGGCGTTAACACGACTCAGTCGTCCTCCCTCAAGGACACGACACGTGCGACCTTGCAGCAGGCCTTGTCCCGCGCTTCTGTCACTCAGCTTGTCCGGGGAGCTGCGCCCAAAACTAGTGTCATCATCGCCTCTCCTCCAGCCTCCGCCTCCTCCTCTACCACGGGAAAGACCACCACGAGCACAGTGATATCTGCCGCCTTGCCACCCAGCGTCACTGCCATTTCGTCTTCTGCTGCTGCGGTGAGCGTGTCAGGGAGTTCTTCCCTCGCGCCTGGGGCTCTCCCCGCCACTGCCGTCAATGCCGGTGGTCGCCAGTTCTTCATGGTCCAGATCGGCAATCGCAACGTTCTTGTACCGATCGCTTCCACAACCGCCGCCTCCACTGTCACCTCTGGCTCCGCTACCCCAGCCATTTCGCTCATCAACACTGCTGCTGCCACGTCACAAGGCATGACCCTTACCCCGCCTTTGAACATTGCGGGTTCGGCCATCAGAGCGGCGCTCAGCACGTCATGCACAGTCGCCACAACGGCCGCGGGCTACATTCCCGGCAGCGTGGCCAAGGTGGTCATGGCCTCCCGGCAAAGAGCCCCCACCGTGTCCAGCCCCTCCACCACCCCCACCAACAGTCCCACGGCCTCAGCCATCTTGTTTCAGCGCCAGAACGCTAACCGCCCCACTGCCGTTCGTCCTAACCAGGCGTGGGTGGGGCCGCAGTCTGTCAGTGTCGGCCGGGACAGGGACAACCGGGTGCTGGTCCTGCCCGGCGGTGTCAGGATCTCCACCACCGGCATCGGCGGCCCCAACAGCCAGCGTTTCAGCGTCCTCACCACGCGCGGTAGCACCATCATCACGGCCCGCCCCACCACCACCGCCACGTCCCTCCTGAAGATGCAGCCACGCGTTGCGTTGCCGGCCAAACGAGGCCCGACACTGACGGAGGAACAACGCCGCGCTAAGAGGGCCAGGCTGGAGAAGAAGTACCCGCTTCCCCCGGGGGTCGTCATCAAGACTGAGCCAGTCACACCGGGGTACGGAGAGGGCGGACTGACGTCACAAGCCGGGGCAGCGTCAACTTCTGGCTCCACCTACCGCTTGGTGACTAACCCGGACCGCTCTGTGACGGCAGTGCGGGTCATGACGTCATCTGCTAACCGCACCACCGCCATCACCCCAACCATCTTCAGAGTGTCGCCACCACCTGGCACCGTTTTACTCAGAACAACTACAACCACGGCAACCACCACCACCGTCAGCGTCTCGTCATCGACAACGTCTACGCCAACTACATCAGCCACCGCTACAACTGCCACCGCTGTGCCGACGGCGGCTGAGACAGTGACCAGTACAGGATCATCGTCAGTTGCTGTCTCACAAGCGGACGCTGACGTCATTACGATTGACATGTCACCGACACCGTCGCCTGCCGCACGTGAACCTCGTTCCCCGCCTGCAGTTGAAGCGTCGTACACAGAACCTATCGCAGAAACTCTCGCCCCTACGACAGAAACTGTGACCACTGGGTCTGAGACTTCCACAGCTACGTCATTGTCGACCAGCGCTGTGGTTTCACAGTCCACAGCATCCCCGGCCCCGTCTCCTGCACCAGTGTCCCGGTCTTCCTCTCCCCCGGCAGACTCTCCCTCCTCACTACCCACCGTAACTACCGCCACCACCACCACCATCACCTCTGCTCCCTCACCCAGCACTACAACCACCTCCTCCTCCTCACCTCTGCCCATCACGACGTCCCGGCTAGCTTCTCTGGGAGCGATGTGGGCGAGGCAGGCTGCAGAGTCGCCCGACTCCCTGCCGCAGATCGACATGAGCTCCTTACAGTCGGAGCGCGCCAGACGGCTTCGGGAAGCGCTCGCCAGCCAGATGGAACGGCTAGACAACGCCAGTCGCCAGAGGGCGCTTGAGGCACTGACCAGGCGTCTCGGCGGTGGTGAAGGTCAAGGTCAGAATCAGCGTGAAGGTCAAGCTCAAAGTGAAGGTCAAGATCAAAGTGCTGGTCAAAATCAAAGTCAAGGTGAAACGAGCTCTGTGACAGAAATTGGAGACGCGTCATCATCATGATCATGGCGCAGTGTCGAGATAATGGGCATGAGGCGCGTCTTGCTAAACAGAACGCTCATCTGCTGGTGATAGCTTTCGCTCCCTTCGAGCTGCGGGTGTGCAGACATAGTGCTTTTTGAGGTTTCACACCGTGATCCTTTAGAACGTGCCGGTGTCTGACGATGGACAAGGACAGTAGTGTTCGGAGATTACGAACTACGATACACGATTTGTCATTGGCGTACATCGGAAAATACTCGCAAAAAAATGAGACGACTGTAAATCCACCTGTTTACTGTGTAACGTCATTGTGAGGAAAAGACAAATTGTGAAAGTGAAGAAGTAACGTTACAGAACAGAATAGACTCCCACCGTGTTCAAACCGACCAGAAAACTGGTTCCACACTACCTGACGAATTTACTTGTACTAGTCTGCGGTGTGACAAGGAACACGGATTGCACAAGAATCAAAAGAGCTGCTGCTTCCCGTATGTAATCTTCATCAGTCGTTCGCCAAAGAGACTGCATAGTTTGTCGGTCTAAATTTTGGACACGTAAACACAAGTCATTTTTGATTTGTATTCTGTTGAGTATTATTTCGCGTTAAAGTAAAGTAGGGATTCACGGATCAAGGACAAAAATGGCTTGTGCAAACTGACAAAACCAAAGTGCTCCCCTCCCTCCCTCCCTCTCTCTCTCTCTCTCTCTCTCTCTCTCTCTCTCTCTCTCTCTTTCTCTCTCTCTCTCTCTCTCTCCCTCTCTCCCTCTCTCTCTCTCTCTCTCTCTCTTCATTCACACTATCTAGCCAATTGTCCTATATATACTGACTTTTATCTTTCCTTTGTGGTAACTCTTCTTTTTGGCAACTGACAACGCCGTACGTTAGCAAGAAAGTTGCACGTACACTTGCCACATTCTGAAGGAATATTTTTCCAATGACTGGGTGTAGCATCCGCGTTCGATTCGCGATTTGTTTTAAAAAAATGTTTTTAGTTAAGCGCTGCGCGACTGGCTTGCTGTATGGCCTGTGTGAAGTTTGTCAAAAGTTAAGGATTGAATGTTTGCCGTCAGATCTGATTTTGTGCGTGTGTGTGTGTGTGTGTGTGTGTGTGTGTGTGTGTGTGTGCGTGCGTTTGTGTGCGTGCGTGTGTGTGATTGTGTCTTTGTGTGTCCGTGGAAAGATGGAGAGAGAGTGCACGTGTCCAGTGTATGAACTGATACGTTATTCTATAACTTACAGATCCGTAAAGTGAACCCGCCCCTCCCCCATATCTGTTCTGTTTATTCAAGGGACGACTTTTCAGTGTTACGTTCCTGGCTATCATCTTACGTAACTGTGTACTTTAGTTACAATTTTGTAAAAGAGGTGGTTGTGTTAGAAAACAAATGATGGGCATTTATAACTGTCTTGCAGGCAAGCAGTCCTTGATTTTATTAGTCTTTCTTTGTTAGTTTATTAGACTAATTAAAGCGTGCGGTTTGTGAAACGTTTTCTTTGTGGTAGCGTATCTTTCTATGTGATAGGTGTGGACTTCGTGAGGAGGACTTCACTGAGCAGATGAGACATGTAAATTTGGCTCACACGGCAGAGGCCGCGAGCGTCTAGCCCTAACGTGCCCAGTTTACATGTAAATGGGTTACGCCGCGAAGTCCCGACTATCTCTTGTTTCGTCGTGACTTGCCTACGATAATCATGATTCAGTTCATCAACACCACTGTTTACATAACGACGCCAAAATACTGCTTCCCCGTTAACTTTCGTCATCGACATCGTTATATTTTGAATGTTTATGTCATTGTGATTGTGTGTTTCTACAACTTGTTTTACGCAGCATGTCACGTCTGTTGGGGGTGTTTTGTTTTTTTTTAATGTTAATAGACACTTTTGTTTAGCATTCTGTCAGGCTGCGCAAACTGTTGTAGTCGTGTCCTTAGGGCCGTAGAACGTTGCTACATTTCGACTGTGTAAGCATTGTCGATGATTGTAATTTCCATGCTTTTTTTCTTTCTTTTTCTTTAACTCATCGTAATCATATCTGTTTTTCTGTGTCGAACACAGTCTGATGATGTTTACGCAACTTAGCCTGAGGACCGTTTTGTGTGGAGCTGAGAGGATGACAGTGGCAGTTGTTGTTTTTTTGTGTTTATGGGCATACGTTTAAATAAATACATATTAAAACATCACATAATTTCAGTCTTGACGCTCTCGGAGCGTGTGTTTGAACGACTGTTTGTTGTGGACAGTGACAAGTGCCTGCTGTGTTGCATTGCGTCGCGTTGTGTTGTACTGGGGTGCGGAATGGTAAGTGTATCATTGCAAGCTTCGATCTGCATTGTAATGTTGTCTCCATAGTAATGGAAACGACATGATAAGACGGGCTGGTTTTTCTCCGTTCAAAGCCAACTTCTCATTCAACAACTCGCATTCTCCGCACAGACGTGATGCAAGTGTAACTCTGAGAATGGCGTCATTGTTGCTGGCGGGCAGGGTGCCCCTGAACGTTCTCCTCCGCTGAAGTGAGTGCCGTATGTGTGTGTGCGGTGTGCCCAGGCCTGTTTCTCCAAAAATACTTCAACCGAATGGATTCAAAATTGGGGCCTCCGAATTAATGTCTCTTCACCTCTGACTTAATCTTCCGCAGAAATCGATAGAACTAGAAGTATATTGGTTGTACTGAGGGGTGCACATATTCCAGGACGTGCTAGAAATTTGCATATTCGTCTGTCGTTGATCCACCTTCTCTAACCACTCGGCCAGACTTGTTTTCCTGCAAGTTTTCTCTGGTGAAAGCCGTTTGTTTGGGTTTTTTGTGTTTGTTTGTTTTTGTTTTTTTGTCGGCGAGTTCACGTTCTTGTTGTTTTGTTTGTTTTTTGTTGTAGTCGTTCAGTTTGGTTGTTGTTTTTTGTAGTCTTTTGTTTTGTTTTGTCGCGGTTGTCTGTTGTGTTGTGTTGTGTGGTGTGGGTGGTGTTGTGTTGTGTTGTTGCGTTTTGTTTTGTTTGTTGGCGGTTTGTTTTGTTTTGTTTTCCTTTTGAGGACCGTTCAGCCGCGCTAGAGATGGATTTTGGAGCACGCACACACACACGCCCGCGCGCACACACACGCACACACATACAGCATCACCAAGTACGTCATACATAAGTCATAACCAGAAGAAGTTTGCTTTCGTTTAATTTTGTTTTCTGAAGCACAGAAAGACATGGACAAAAGACGCAGGGCGAAATGAACTTTTCCACTTCATGGCACTAGCGTCGAGGATCCCGTGAAGTGGTTAGATGTTCACCATGGGACTGTTTCTGATCGCAGTCTGGTACGGGCCGCCCAACACAGCGTCAGACTCCAGCTTCACTCTGTCCAACACGTAGTCAACAACCGTTTCGAATACCCACACCTGTCAGAGAACAAAGCACACAGAGTCATCTCAAATATTTATTCATCCCGTTTTTATATACCCAAGCCAGACAGGTCAAAGGGTAGAGTCCAGACGAAGAGCACTCACTGGCCCTCCAGGTTGGGGGTTGGGACTGGGCTAACAACCCGATCCCTTACAAACGAGCCTGTTACAGAAACTACAACAAGAACTGAAAACGGCATGGTCGAGGAAGAGTCCTCTCAAGTAGAGCTCATGACGCGCGCTGGTGAGAGCCTTCTGGAAGCACGGACGCTGAAGTGAAGGCAGCCGGAATGACATGGGCCGAGCTGAAGAGGCTCTCCCAAAACCGTGTCCGTTGGAGGAGTGCTGTTGTGGCCCTTTGCTCCCGAGCGGAGCCAGAGGCATAAGTCAAGTCCGTTTTTATATCCAGCTTACCCTGTTGATTGTAGTGTGCATGTAGTGTTTTGGTATTATACTCTGGATGTTGGTACTGGATGGATGGATGGATGTATACAGCGATGTCGTTTGGGGTCGGATCTCGGCTAAAAGCCGATTTTTAAAAAAAATATTTTATTTATTTATTTATTTATTTATTTTTTTTTGGAAAAAGCCGATAATCTGTCTGTCATGTCGGCTGGCCGAGCCGAAGTTTTCACGAATGAATCGGCTCGATTATGTCCGTTTTGATTCCTGTGCTGGCTGGACTAATTTCCAAGAAAACGCAACTTTCGGTGAGGATATGTATCTACAGAACATCTTTAATTCATGGAGGTGGAGGGAGCACGTAACAGTAGGGAATCTAGTCGAAAAACTTGTGAAACTGCTTCGGCAGAGAGAGCCGAAACTTTCAGGGGTGTTTCGGCTAAATCGCCGAAGAAAACATATCCTGGCAACATCACTGATTATGTACATACGTACATATGTATGCTTTCTCTGTATTTATTTAACTGATTATTCATCTATAATTCATATTTTTTTAAAAGTCTTTCTTTATTTATGTACTTGGAAAGCGCCTAGAGCTCTTCCGAAATTAGGCGCTACACAAATTTCCGTTGTTATTATTATTATTTGTAATAAGTCAGTTTGGGGTAGGCTGAATCACCTTTTTTTGTCTCACAACAGTCTGCTATTTAGTTTGTGTCGTTTCTCTATCATGAACTCTGAAGCCCTGTTCTCGTAAAAACGGTCGCTGTTGATGATTTTCTGTTTTGGGGGCTAAGTTCAATGCCCCCCCCCCCCCCCCCCCCCCCCCCCCCCTGTTGGTAGTATTTCGACACTTACACCCGACCCACCATGTGCGCCATCAAGGATACAAAGTCAGAAATATCGCCCGCCCTTCCATTCCCAGTACCAGGTAAAGCAGACACCACAAAATTTGTCACTTCCGGCAACACTGGCCTAGGGAAGCCTGTGACCAGCTCTTAGTTATGCAGCTCTTGTTCTGTGGTCCATTCACCTGAGTAGGGTCGAATCCTAGCTGGGGCCAGGTAGTTTGTCTTTGCCATCACCCGTGCCTCTTCAAAGCCCACGCAAAACACGCTGCCGGCTTACCTGAAATCTTCTGATCACTCAAGAACCACTTCAAGCCACTGACTATCACGCAATCTGCAGCGGTCTCGAGCCTATCGGGGCAGGCCCACGGCTTGTGTAATCACTAGTCAGTGGTTTGATGTGGCTCTCCCTGGTGGACAGTGGCTTGTTCTTTTTAACAAGTCTTATCGTACAGTGGGCGAGGGGAAGTAGGGGTAGGGGGGGGGGGGTCAGGCTCGAGATGTTACGAGATACGTTGTGTACAAGGACGTTAAACTCCTAAACACCCACAACACCCACTCACCTGAGTAGGGAACTCCGTGGTGAGATGGAAAAGTTGTAGAAGAGTGAACATGTGGGAAGGCGTGTGTGTGTGTGTGTGTGTGTGTGTGTGTGTGTGTGTGTGTGTGTGTGTGTGTGTGTGTGTGTGTGTGTGTGTGTGTGTGCTCAACCATGTGTGAATACCTATCTTATGTACTGAATAAAATAGTAGTACAACAGATAGTTTCTAGGCCTGTAGAATGTAACTTTTATTGTGATAATCATGGAGTACACACACACACACACACACACACACACACACACACACACACACACACACACACACACACACACACACACACACACACACAAAACGGATAGGTGTAGTCAGTTTCGGGGGGAGCCGAGTTGGCCGAATGGTACAGCGTAGGACTTCTAATTCTCGGGTCGTGAGTTCGTATCCCGGCTGGGGCCAAACATTTGTGCTGGCTTTTTCATCGTTGCCCCGTCTTTGATATCACCCGTACGTGGTGGAAAAGGACGTTAAACACCCAAATACCCACCCTCGTCAACTTCGGCAGCTTTACGTATAGAAGTGTATTGCAGAGAGGGGAGAGCAAAACGCAATCGTCAGCACTCAAGCATCTGTCACACAGCTGTACAGAGTATGAAAAGCCTCAAACGCAGATAAGTGGAATTTCATGAATGTGTATGGGTTATAAACTTGAAAGAATCTAAAATCAACTGAGTGGTATACGCACGTGAAATACATGTTATCGTGAAATGATCATGGAATCGCAAGAGACTTAAAAAAAAAAGTGAGAGATGCGCACTTGAAATACAATGTTCGAATATACTTTATGAGTAATAAACTTAAAAGCCTTTAAAACCATTAAAGTGGTATACGCACGTGAAATACATTTTTGGTGGAATAACTGGAGAGATTTCAAAAACAGATTAGCGGGATCTACTCACCTAAAGTGTATGAATATGTATGAGCGCAGAGCTGGAGAGAAGTGGCCTGTCTAACAGACTAACACCCCTTTTTGTGTTGTTTCCATAAATTTCCACGTTCAAAGGCAAGTTTTGTGGCACAAACGCAGGTCGCTTGCATTCTCCGCAAGTCTGACAATGGCAACATTGTAACTGGCGGGCATGGTGCTCCTGAACGCACTTCTCCGCTGCATTGAGTGCTGTCTGTGTGTATGTGTGTTCGTCGGTGTGTGTGGATGTGCGGATGTGTGTGTGATTTGTGTCCAGGCCTGTTTCTCCGGAGATACTCAGCCGAATGGCTTCAAATTTGGGGTCTCCATATAATATCAAGATCTTTTAATGGAGCGACCAAGCGCTTTGTGATTGCTTCGATGATTTGGGAGTTATTGCCCTATTGAGATAAATTGGTTGTCCCGCGGTTACAGGCGTGATATTTATTTAAATCACTCCATTTTTTGAAAGTAGATAGCATGAATACGGAATCTGAACAGAGCGAATTTTGGAGGTAGTTGCTTTTATAACGTAAACGTTATAACGTTTTGACGTAAACCGTACCTCATTTGACAGCGCAGGTGAACCCATTTTAGATCTCAAAATCGCTCATACTGTATGTAGATAACGTGTCTCTGATTTCATAAAATAATAGCCGACAAAAAGATTTGAAAAATCCCTGCAGCCGTTATTATCATCAAAAAGTTTGTGCTCCAAGCACATTTCCTTCACAAACCACACGCGTCACAAAGATCAAAGAAACGAAGCACGCATCATTTTGCCGACGTCATATCAGTTTCGGGTTGACGTTATGCTGGCGGTTTGGGGAACTCAATTACGTGCAGAGAGAGAGAGAGAGAGAGACGGCATACATCATGTTATACTTTGCCCCATTTCAGTGGTTTACGAGTTCACAAAAACACACCCCAATTACGTCATCGGTCAGTGGCCTTGAAATGGAGATTTCTGACTTTCTGCTAAAAACGCTGTTCAAGATGGATGAAAAATGAGGTGATGTTGACTGCATTTGGAAAGACAACGCAAAGAACAGCACGACAATAACCCAAACTCTACCTGGAAACGTGTAAACAAGACAGATAGCCACGAGCATCGCCTCTAAAAGCCACCAAGGAGACGAGTCGAGCACACACACGACACACGAGACTGAGCCTAGCGGACATACGGCACATAGGCTGGGATAATTAGGCTTTTATATAGCGGAACGTAGAACACATTTGATCCTAACTTTTTATTACAGAAATCGGTAGAGCACAGGTCCCTAATGCTGTGGTGGTCTCCGTGATTTTTTTTTTCTCCACCCGCATCACCGTTATAAACGACCGTTTATCTTACCATTTTTACTATTATGAGCCCTATAAATGGGTTTTTGAGAGTGTGCACAAAGTATGCGTGTTTGCGGGTACAGAAATGCGCAGAATTCCGGTCTAAACACTGTTACAGTTAGACAAGACATGCAATGTTGACATACTGAATTTTCACACCAGTCAGAATGATGCTTCGTGGATAATTGCGGCCATTAGTTTGGCCGTTGAGTCAAAGGGCCCTGTAAACCGACTGCATTTGATGCTTGTGCACTTGGCAGGTCACTGCAGGTGACATGTATCGCGGAAAACATTTACGAACATTGAACAGTTTAGTCAGAAAACGCTTCTTTGATGTTGCGAAGTTCCTTTGTCATCGCATGTGCAGGTAATTATGAAATACGATATCCAAGTGAGCACTTTTGGGGGGATGGATATTTTGGGGGTGTACTTATTAAAGTAGTTGCTGCGTTGTGAGTACGGTAGTGAACGGTTTTTCGCAAAGAGCAGTGCACACTCAAGAATAGTATCCCAGTTGTGTCATATCAAAAGTTCATTGAAATCGCTATTGTACTTTGGTCGCAAACAACAATCGAAAGTGCAATCTGTTTGATAATGACGGAATACGCGTAATGATGGGAGTAGGGACATTTGATCGGTTGCTGTGATAAGTTGTGTTTGCGAAAACGAATATAATATGATGCAAATATTCGGGCGCATGCTCGGTGTTTCAGAATTATCTTCTGGAACTTGTAGGAGAGATTCATTATTTATATATTGCCGTTATTGAGGCTATCAGTTCCCTATTTGGGTTGAAAGCGGTGCTTACTAAAGAGCCTACCATATTTGCTACCGTTGATTCAGTTTCTTTTTATACATTTGTCGTGGTGGAAAAGACAATGACTAGTCTTATGAAGAAAGATTCAAAATCCAAACAAGCACGTCTTCTTTACGGCGGTCATCAGTTTCCCCATTTTGTTCACTTGCTCCCTTACATGCTGCGTGGGGGGTAGTTTTATATTTTGCTGCTAGTTACTACCACTATTAACTTGTCTTTGTTTTACATATTGGAAAAAGTAGAGGGATCCCAGAGGAAGGAAAACGTGCATGCCACATCAAATTTCATGAACTCTTCACTGCTTGAAATAGGTGACTTAAAATACCTTTTTCTATTTAAACAGATCATTAACTGCTACGGGGGTAGGTTACCAAGTAGCCTGATCAGATATGACGGCCACTGTGTGCACAGCTTTTCAAGTTTTGTTATTGACCAACTTTTAGAGGAGAGGCTTGGCACTTACGTGTTACTAGCCCATCCACAATGTCCCTTTGGCTGTGAGTGGTAATGAGGGGAATCCGTACAGTGATTGGGTTCAAATATTGACTATACACAACAACTATTACAAATTTGTGAGTGAATGGGCGTCTATATGTAAAATGGACATTTTGATACCAGCGGGCCGCTCAGTACAGGCAAATCTCTGGACATTTCAGTCCTTGGATCACCGCAGGGTGTTTGGTCGAACATGTCCAGTAGTCAAACTTAAGGTGTGTGATTAATACCTGCTGCAGCGGCGTCATTTGTAAACGTTGTTGTGTATAGTCAATTTTTGAACCCAATCACAATACGGATTCCCCCCATTACCACTGACTCACAGCCAAAGCCGGGACATTGTGAATGGGCTAGTAGTAGCGCGTGTGCGCGCGGGCAACATACATGACACAACGACCACGACGACAGCAGGTCACTGAATGGAAACAACATATTGGGCTGGTGGCCATCTTGTGAGTTTCGCCGGTATGGCGTTCAACGACACAATCACCGCGCTGTGACAAATCAGTGTACCGAAGGTCGACACCGTAGGCATCTAGGGGAAGCAACCTCAAAACACAATAAGCCAGAAAGCTATGGTTTTGGGTTATGTCCCTTGTACCGGCCGTCGCGGGCGAGAACACGATCAGCAGAAGTTGGGCCCTAGTTCGCCAGGGCGTCCCTCTATTCCAGGATGTGACTTCCCCGATCACTCATGGGTTACCCGAACTAGGCCCCAATCGACTACTTGTCCGTCGCGTCATTCGCGCACGCAAAAAAAAAAAAAAAAAAAAAGAGAGAAAAAAAAATCTTGTTGAAAAAGTCTGGATACTGATTTTTTGTTTGTTTGTTTGTTTTGTTTGGTTTTTTTTTGTTTTGTTTTTTTTTTTTTTTTTTTTGGGGGGGGGGGGGGGCGAATTTCACTGAATAGTTTTTGATATTTTGTATGGAAGATGAAGGCTTCTACGCTGACACTGGGGGGTTGACGCATGGAACTCGCATGAACGCATGACGCATGGAACTCGCATGAACGCATGACGCGTGAAGGTTTTCTGCGGTTTGCCTGCCGGCAGCGGTACCACTACTCCTTGAATGACGTATTACAAAACATGACGTATTACACAACATCACGTAATACAAAACAAAAGAAGGAAGCTAAAGACCTTAAAATTAGCTTACTTTCTCTTTACACAGCATCTCGGAGGCGGGCGGATCGGCGTTTGAGGGTTTAACGTCCTTTTCCACTACATTACGGCGATACCCAAGACTTACGGGGCAACGAGAACTTGAAAAAGGCCAGCGCAAATATTTGGCCCCAGCCGGGATTTTGGAGGCGAGACTCCTCTCTACAAGAACCACTTATAATCAGAGATCGCGCTACAGAGTTTTGCTATCCTGTTCGGCCACAAGAAATAACCGAACTTTACTGATTTCACATTAATTTTCATAGACTGAATGAACGGCGGCTTGCTACGTTTCCATTTTGGGGCTTGTTGTTTGCGGATGTAAATTCAATACACTGAGCACTGCTCAGAGAAATATGAACATAATGCTAGAAAACAGGTGCAGTATGAGGTCCATACTTATACAGATGACATGTCCCATGCGGATCACTGAGTACGTTTCCTCAAAAACTGACACTTGAACTTACAAACGTCAAGCTGAGGGGGTAGTGTAGGGTAAGCTTATACACGGAACTGACGTTTCGATGACGTAGTTTCCTTGAACGTATGGTATGTGGTGGAAAAGGACGTTAAACCCCCAAACACCCACCCACCCTCCTTGAACATAATTATGAGCACTCGTCTGGTACCCAGTCTGTACTTAGGCTCAGTTGGTCTAGTTCGCCCGTTAGGGGGTGCAAATGTATACCACTGAGTCATGCACAGGAGGGGCGAATAAACTCCAGTCGTCCACTAACGGGGGCGACTGTATCCCCGCAACGCGGGAGGGGAGGGGGGGGGGTACAAATGTACTCCGGGGTCTGGCGAGGTAAAGTAACGTGGCCGCTGACTTCGTTCTGCTTTAAGCGAAATATCGACGGAATTGACTGGTATACATTTGCACCCCATAACGGGCGAACTATACCAACCGAGCTCTACCCAGTGACGTAAACTGCGGAGCGTGACGCATTTCACAACGTTGACGCCACACTGAAGAAGTTGGAGTGCCAACAGCTCGCTGAAAAACAAACAAAACTATCAAGCCGGATGATATCGTGTCAGTGTCACCAAAGACATTACATTACCAACTTGGTAATGTAATGTCTTTGGTGTCACTAAGCACGTTTCACGCCACACAACTGACTTCTCAATTTTTTTTATTTTTTTTTTTAACTGGACAATTTTTCTATGACGAGCAACGGAGCTCACTGGGTAGATTTCGTAATACTAAGCGGTCAGTTTGGTCCAGTCCCTTGGGTGACCGCCTTACACGGGTTTGACTGTATATCAAATATCAAATAGGCCCGATTATTATCATTATTATTATCATCACTGATCATCATCGAAGCTCTCAGTCGTGCCTCAACCGCTCTTTCTTTTCAGTATTACTATCCTTCTCATTATCATTATCAGAATCAGTCTCCTTCTTTTCTACTTCTTCTTATCGTCGTCGTCATCGTCGTCGTCGTTGTCATCATCGCCATCGTCGTCATCATCATCATCACAGATGGCAACTTAGAGAGTTCTCACAAAACTTGACGAGACATCATCTTGCTGGTCCTTCACTGAGTCGGAGTTCATATGACGAGGGTGGGTGGGTGGGTGTTTGGGAGTTTAACGTCCTTTTTCAGCACGTAAGTGTGCTATCAAAGACGGGACAAAACGAGAAAAAGGCCAGCACAAATATTTGGCCCCAGCCGGGACCCGAACTCACGACCCGAGCATTGAGAGTCCAACGCTCTACCATTCGGCTATCCCGGCTCCCCTTCGGCATGTGACGAGTTTCAGCCGACTAATAGTGATAGGTTTCTCCTTTGTCCCGTAACTACCAGGAAGGGCCCCTGACTGATCAAGTTCTGTAGTTGCTTGGAGGCCGCACGGCGTGTGTGGGTAGAAAACAAAGTGCTCCACGGGAGTAATTAAGCGGAGAGTGCTTAGCGGGACGTCACGCGGTGGCCACGCGTACTCTCGTGCGGTCTCGGGGGGCCACGTGTTGTGATTGCGAGAGGCCCCACACAGCTGGGCGCTGGGCAGTTTAGATCGGTTACAAAGCAAGCATTCCGTCGTGTGGAGGGACCAGATACATTGAGGAGACTTTATGCAGTAGCAGGGGGTTGTGAGGTAGTGGGGATTTGACCGGGGGGGGGGGGGGGACGGGGAGGGGGGACCATGCACAACTGTTCCAACGAACTGTATAGTGGCTGACGGCAAACCTTGTGCCGGGCTGACAGAGAATTGTTGAGTGAGAGGATGATGACGTCCTGGACACACGCCAGGAACAACTTGTCCTTAAGGGCCAAAAGCCATAGGACGTAAAGCAAGCTAATGATGATGATGATGATGACGTCGGTTGGCGACGACGACGATGATGAAACATTGATGATGATGATGATGATGATGATGATGAAATTTATTAGGATAAAAGAGGGCGAGTCAGTGCCGGGGGTGTGTGAGGAGGGGGGGAGGGGAGAATGTGAGGATGTATGTGTGTAGGGGTCGGGGGGGGGGGGGGGCGTTATTTCGTGGGTTATCCTTAGGGAGGATGGAAATTTGTGTCACTGTTTTGTATAAAAACGGGTAGGACGTGCGTGTATATACACGCACATAGGTTTCGGGTCGCCATTTTCACGATGCATTTTGTAAGTTTTTTTTTTCAAGCGTGTGTAAATTTTGACTGCATAATCATTTTACATTTACAAAATCGCATTTGGAAAACCAGCGCCTTGTTGCTCGCCGCTTGGTTCAAGTAATTACCTTGTGCTGATAAGTCATGAAGGTAAGACTGAAAAGAAGGAAGCCGGAATTACGTGGGTCTGGCAGCTGACATGGATGTGCCGAAGGTGTGGTGTGCGTGTGACAAACATAATCTAGTTCTTGCCCCCCGGGTGGCCAAACCGCCACACACAGACGGAGCCGTGTAAGAAGGAAGGATTATCCTGTAGTTTATGCGGTCAAGCTCGGTAGCTGCACCGCAAGGGGTAGCTGCACTGAGGAGAGTATGAACATCTTGCGCGACCACAAGAGGCTCGATGCACGCCACGTACGATTCCCACTTACAGATACAGTGGACGCCGGATATAAGCAACTCGGATATAAGAAAACTCGGTTATTGCCAACGAATTTTTTTCCCCCGGCCAAACTCTTCTTTATTATGTATTACAAAAACTCGGATACAAGAAACTCGCTTATAAGAAAACTCGGTTTTAGGAAAGCAAATTTCTTGTCCCGCTTGATACAAAAACTCGGATATAAGAAACCGAAAGTACATTTCCAAGAAAATGTCACTCATTGTAAGAAACCGAAAGTACATTTCCAAGAAAATTTCACTCATTCTAAGAAAACAGGTCAGGTCTGACGTCACTTAAAACAGGCACATGATGGCGCATGATTTTCTTTTCTTGAATTGGTTCTTTACCATTGTGTTCCGTGCAAAATTGAATGTTGGCAAGAAGAAAAAATACGAGATGCATTTTTGTTGTTCTATTGTTATAGAACAACAAAAATGCATCTCGTATTTTTATTGTTATATGTTGTTTTTATTATTATTTTGGTTTTTTTTTTTTTGCCTGATTGGGAGCTCAGCCTCTCTCTCTCTCTCTGTATGTCTGTCTCTGTCTACAGGGCTCGCGTTAAGGAGAATAAAACTATCAGTATTAGACGAACTGTTGATCAATTCCTTTCTTTGACAATATACGTGGTCCATCTTTCCTCCATCCCCCTTCCCCCTCCCAACAGAAAAAAAAGCTAATTTGCAGCTTTTTTCAGCCAAATTAGACACGGAAAGCATCGCATATCATACTCTAATGGGACGAGTGTTTTATAGATCAAAAGTTAATACATAATGCACTTTTAATATATCCTATAACAGGGGCGCCGGAAGATGTTGGGGGGAGGGGGGGGGGCAGAATCTCGGAGGGGGGAACGTTGCCCGAAGAAAGTGAAAAGCGGGGGGGGGGGGGGGGGGGACGGCGATCAAATGCTGCGTAGGCAAAAAACCTTTAAGAACCAGGACGTTGCCCGAAAAAAGTGAAAAGTGGGGGGGGGGGGGGGCAATAAGAGGAGCGGACAGCCTTCGGTCCGCAAAAACAGAAGTTCTCTGTTGGGTGGGATGAGGGAGAGAGCACTAAGAGGGGTAGGGGGAGAGGTAGGGGAAAGGGGGGGGGGGGCAAAACCATGGCTTTGCCCCCCCTCCTGCCATAGTCACCTGATTTTCCAGGGGGGGCAAAAAGACACTCTTGCCCCCCCTGCCCCCCCCGGTTCCGGCGCCCCTGTATAAATACAAGGGAATTCTCTCTCTCTCTCTCTCTCTGTCTCTCTCTCTCTCTCCCCCCTTAGTTCTTTTTTGTTTGTTTGTTTGTTTGGTTGGTTGGTTGGTTGGTTGGTTGGTTTGGTTGTTTTTTTTTTTCTTTTTGTTTTGTTTTTTCTTACCACATGACCGCCAGCGCTACAGTTGGGAAGCAAAAACAGTATTTTCATGTTCAAACAAAAAAATCTGACATTGAAGGACACAAGCGCACTGGTGTATATTAACTCTACACATATATATTCTGTGCAGGTCTTTAAGAGAAACCAGATATTTCTTAATTTCATGCAAACATACACGAACTGAGAAAAAAGAAATGTTTTAAACCTTTTTTTCACTGAACTCGGTTATAAGAAATATTTTTCAAAATACTTTCTTATATCCGACTTTCAGATATAAGAAAACTCGGATATAAGAAACCAAAAAATTCACCCCCCTCGAGTTTCTTATAACCGGCGTATACTGTACATTAACACGCCCCCCCCCCCCCCCACACACACACACTCACTCTCACACACACACACACACACACACACACACACACGCACACATCCCACCCCCACCCCCACCCCCCTCCGACTCCAAGAGCGTTACTTAGATGGACCCACAGACCTAAAAAAAAAAAGATAGACCCACCGCCGCACGCTGCCGCCGCTGCTTGCGAGTGTCGCTATCGCGGCCATCTTGTGAATAC
Source organism: Batillaria attramentaria (assembly GCA_018292915.2). Lineage (NCBI taxonomy): Eukaryota > Metazoa > Mollusca > Gastropoda > Batillariidae > Batillaria > Batillaria attramentaria. The sequence continues at coordinate 362,869 of JACVVK020000382.1, forward strand.
CAGAACTCAGAGGCTCTGTGTACAGGACGCCTCGTTCGAAATACAAGACTCAAGACTCAATCATTTTATTGTTAGGCCGTTGACCCATAACAATGAATCCGGCGGCATTCCCACCGGGGTAGTCTGTACACAGCAGGAAATTGGCACAGCATAAGGCATAAGTTCGAAATACAAAGTTCTTTAGAAAGACGTCATCAGAAATGTGACGTAAGATAAAGCGGACCAATGCTATGCGCTGATAGCGTCTGGCACTTCCAGGTACTCGCAACATGGCGCGCAGCGGCGTCACACTTCCAGCACCGCAGAGGGTCTATCTTTTTTTAGGTCTGTGGATGGACCACAGAAATCGCTCACACACACACACACACACACACACACACACACACACACACACACACACACACACACACACACACACACACAACGGCACTGACGCACGCACGCACGTACACACACGCACTGACGCCGCTCAAAAATGACCGTCACTCTGAAATACCCTGAACTGAACTACACAACTACTAGCCGCACACGTGCGCGTATGTGTGTGTGACGGTATAATGTGTTCATGTCCAGTGTGTGAGAATGCGTGTGCTTCACGTGGGCGTGCGTTTTGAACCCGCAGTTCAAGACATCCTGCAGCCTCTGCACAGACAGTGACTAATGAGTTGATGAGTTCTGAGTACTGTACCCCCCACCCCCTTGTTAGCGTACCCCCCACCTTGTAAGTGTTATTCCCGCTTGGTGGTTGGCCTCTGGTTTCCATCGTCCCCGAAACCGACTCTCTCATGTGACGGTTCTAGAAAGCTACCTGCACTTTCAGGGGGCTGGTATCACCAGTGACTGCATGTGAATTTACCACGTGCGTGCGCTCGCGCGCGTGTGTTTCTACGTCATGGTATTTGATTTCATACATACATTGAGTGATTTAAACAAATTTTACGGCTTAAAACGCCAGACGACAAACTTTTCCTGATTTGCGATAGCGACAGTAATTTTGGAGTCAGTTATCGCCCTTTCAGGAAAAGTCGGTTATCTGGAGTTTTCAGCCGTAATAATGATTTGCTCAAATCACTCAATATTTTGTCTGTTGATAGCATGAATACGGACTCTGAAAAGTTTCAATTTTGGAAGTTGTGATGGATCTACGCACTCAAAGAATTTCATTTAATGAGCACTTCAAATCACCGGGGGACGGGCCGAAGAGGTTAGGGGGGGGGGGGGGGGGAGAGAGAGTGTCTGCAGGATTTATGTCTATGTCCGGTGATTTTCCGACGTTTCATGGTTCACAGATCGTTTGTAATCGTTTCGGGGATGTCTAGCATTGTATCATCTACTGACACACTTGCATCAATACAGACTCACACACGCTGGTACTACTGAAGCCAACCGAAGCCGAAACGCGACGCGAAGAGCACTGCGTCTGCTACAAAAGTGGGAGAACGCTTGCACTAGCACAGCTTCGGGACGTTGCAGTTCTCAGTCCCGTTCGTACTGCCAGCAGAGACCAAGGCCCGTATGTAAAAGTCGAGGTTAATTTTTTTTTTTTTTTTTTTGCTGCCCCAACTCTTTGCCAGCTCCAGTGGTGTTCCTCCCAGGTAATGGGTAGAATCCACGGAGGGCTCGGAAGCTGGGACAATATTTATTATGCATGATGATGGAGATGAGGATGATGGTGAGATGATGCTATGGAGGTCCGTGTGGTTTGGGACTGCGGGACAGGGCCGCATTCCACGCTTCCTGTCATAAATATCCCGGCATTAACCAGGCCCGGGAACTACGGCACCTGCGGTGCCGGCCGTGTAATCATCCACATCATAAGACGTGTCATACCAAGGGAAGCACCCCCAAAGTCGCACCCGTGAAGTGGGTGAAACTCGGCTGTGTGGCAACAGCCTCCCCATTGGGTCCATAGCACACCCGCTCTGGGTAGGAGCCGACCTAGGTAGGAAAAATCCCGCTTGCCTCGGCTGGGACTCGAACCCGGGTCTCCCGGTCCATGGTCCGAAGTGCTAACCACTACACTACGGGGGCCGGTAAGTCGAGGTTAATTTAACCCACGGCTACGGGCCTAACCCAGACTAGGACAAAAGAAACCCAAAAACAAAATTAAATTTAAAAAAAAGGAAGCAAAGAAAGGAAGAAAAAATCCTTCTATAACGGCTTAGGCACCTTCCTGGACTTGGCCCGCTTCCTGATTTAAAACAATAAACAACAGAAAATTTAACCCCAGAGCTAGGTTAGTTCGAGGTTAGACTCTAACCCGGGGCTAAAATCCCTAACCTCGACTATTACATACGGGCCCTGTGTATTGCATGGGGTTGAGCACCAGTGGGCCCACTACAAAAATCATAATTAATTTGAAAAGGAAATGGTATATTATTATTATTATTATTATTATCGCGTATTATTCAGCGCCTGGGAAGCCAGGCCCCGGGTGGTTTGAACGAAAAGCTGTAACATAATCCTCTGAACTTTTTTTCACACACAGTCCATGGTCTTGTGTCACCAAAAGATGGGTGTTGTGATGTCTGCTATTTTTTTTTTTTTTTTTTTTTTACCATTCTTTTCTGCCCCACTTTTTTTTTCACACACAGTCCATGGTCTTCTGTCACCAAAGGGTGGGTGTTGTGATATTTTTACTATTGTTTTCTGATCCTTTTCTCGCCCAGCGGTTTTTTTTTTTTCCCGTGTATGTCAGTACGTCCGCAGAGTTACCTTTTGTTTGTTTGTTGAAGTTATGTCCCATTTGCTTGTGTCCTGAGGAAGGCGAAAGCCGAAACGTTGACCCGTGCCGTCCTTTGTGAAAGTTAAGTGGTTTCTGTCCCTTTTATGTCGCTGTTATTTGCATAATTAATTTATTAATGTCTGCGTGGATTTATACTTGGCTTAGTGGAAGTGTACGTTGCACTTTGGTTAGTCTCGTGTTTGATGCAGTAAGAGCTAGCTCGCTCACCTATTTAAGTTTCGCGGAAATTTAGAATTGCATTTATTTTCAAAGTTTGTGGGCTGAGCATTTCCAAAGCAGAGGGGAAAGGAAGCCGGAGTACCCGGAGAGAACCGAATGACTGAACGGTGCCACGTACGAGAAGGCAAAATTCTTCGCCCCGAGTGGGACTCGAACCTGACCTCTCGCATTGGTGGCGAAGTCTCTTAAAGATCTAAGCTCCCAACAAAAAGCTTTCCGAAGTGTGAAAAAAAATTACAAAGTCGACCGTGCAAGCACAGTCAACTCAGTTGCAGAGTTTTCAGCGTCCCTGAAACCCCAATAAAAGCCAAGGGCAGCCTGATTTCACAGCTCAGTTTGCGTTTTGACACTGAGCGAGAACTGAGATCGTGCAGCACTCAACATCCGCTAGACACGGTAGCGATGTGTCTCGCTCACTGATCAAAAGCCAAATAATGTCACGACAAACTCGTGCTCTGGTTTTATAAGGGTCCACGAAGCGCTGAAAACTCTGCAACCGACTGTGACAGAGTTGCCTGGATAGTGCACAGTCGAAGGAGTCGCAGTTTTTTTTAAAAAGCAATGTTTGCGGCTTTTTGCTGAGATTGCGGACCTTTCACTAATAGACTCCCGACCGCAGAACAGACATCTGTATCGCCAAAATCATGAAAAAGGACACCACGAGATACATGACGCTTTTTCGTCCATTTTCCTAAAAACTCAGTGTGTTTAAGACTAGATGATGGTGACGTCACAGTCGCAGCGACTGAGCCACGTGAAATGGCTGAACGCCGGTAGAGCGTTGGGCTTTCAATGCTCGGGTCGTGAGTTCGAATCCGGGCTGGGCCGAGGGGCCAGATAATTATTTGTGCTGGCTTTTCAAGTTTCCTCGCTGCCCAGTCTTTGATCAGTCATCACCCTTATGTGAGGGGAAAAGGACGTTACTGAAACCCCCAATCAATCAGTCAAGCCGACCTGCACTCTAGACACACTTGTCACAGCCGGCGGACGAGTTACCTAAGAACTCCGAGTCCGTCCGACAAAGTGGATGTGAGTCAATTCAAAGTAGGGTCTGACAATAACCCGCGACTGCCGGTCATGCTGCGAGAACCAGGGTGCTTAGCTTAGCGGCTCACAGCACGCTCCGTGACGTGGAAATATCTCCCAGCATTCCTTGCGCGTCGCACGTGAGGTTGGCGCGTGGCACTAGTAACTTCAAAAGAGCCGCCCGTATGAACGTTCTTGGGCAGAACAGTGGAAACAGCAGCAAAGACCGCCAGATGCGTTCAGCAGGCGGCTTGCCACACAGCTGAACAATCTGAGGAGGTGGAGATTTTTTGGATTTTGAAGCTTTCGGTTTTCAGTTTTGGGGTATTAAGAAACCTAAACACAGCGGTCTTGCCCGCGCGGTGTTTATGTATGATTAGTTTTGAGTCGTCTTTCAAATACCAGAAGCTAAGGCTCGGGACACACAGGAAACGTCACAGTCAGTTTTTGTTCGAACAAATATGGAAATCTGCTCAAATTGCGCTCCCGTCCGTGAAAAAAAAAAAATAGGACACAGGCGTGAGGCATGTTCATCACTGTAGCGGTATGGGGAGCCGGGGTGGTCGAATGGTAGAGTGTTGGACTTCTAATGCTCGGGTCGTGAGTTCGATCCCCGCTGGGGCCAAATATTTGTGCTGGCT
>JACVVK020000382.1:372500-395000 GCA_018292915.2 Batillaria attramentaria
CACAAGCAGTTCAGTCTCAAAACCGCCATCAAGGGAGATTATTGAGAGATAGGGTGGAGCGCACATGGGCTTTACCGAGCGCATGAGGTATGTGCACCATCTTAAACTGAATTGAACTGAACTCACTAAAAGAGTTGTAGACAACAACATCCTGCACTATTACACTTTTTTTTTTTTTAAATAGGTATTGGGTGGCGCTGCACCGCGGCGACGCTCTTGCCCCGGGGGAAGCAGCCCGAATTTCCCGAAAGGGATAATAAAGTAGTGAAAAAAAACAAACCAATACACTGTGTCTGTTACGAGAAATTGGAAAGATAGGTGTGTGTGTGTGTGTGTGTGTGTGTGTGTGTGTGTGTGTGTGTGTGTGTGTGTGTGTGTGTGTGTGTGTGTGTGTGTGTGTGTGTGTGTGCAATATCAAGAAGATTCAAGCATAGCAAAGTATTGTAATATTTATTAATAAGTAATGCCATGTTCAATCAGTCAATACATCTTTATCATCCCAGAGGGGAATTTGGGTGTGGTGGACAAACAAAACAATAATACACATCAAATAATACATAACCAACACTACAATTATAACAGAGATTTCTATTCATTGAATATCACATAAAACAGTCTTAGTACTGTGATATTTATGTAGCCGAGTGGTTTGGACCCTCTCGCCCACCACCCTAGGTTCTCCGCGAGCTACGCCTCACTGGACAGTCGCCAGCCAGCCCTGCCGCGAGTCACTGCACGGATTGTCGCTCCCCGCTCTGCCATTTGCTGTTGTTTTCCTGTTGCAATAAAACTCATGCCATAGCGACCGCTGTGTTTGGTCTCCCTGCCTGCCTGATTCACTCAACACCATCACAACATTTACATTGTATAATAGCTATTTACAAAGAGCGTCTCTCTGTCTCTAAACACGTGTTCAAAGCGCCATTTTGTGCCCCTTCTGGAACAAAGGTGATTGCGTATCTCCGCAGGCAGTGGAATGGACAGAAGTAAAAGCAGGAAAAGAAAGCACGCGCAGCCCCCTCCTCCCCCACCCCCCCGCCTCCTGCTATCATCCGTATCGCCGACAGAGCGTGAAATAGGGCGCTACTCTCGCATGTTCTCGCGGGTTCTCGCGGGATAAAAAACCTCCCGTGGGACCAATCGCATGCTCTTGACGCAACTCGACAGCTGCGGCTGCAGCGTTTGTCTTAATTACCTCCCTTTATCTCGCCATTTTCTTTGACAACTTGTAAATCCGCGAGGGGGCGCCACGGTACACTGCCAATGAGTAGAGCCCCGAAATTTGACGGCTTCAGAATTTGAGAGAGAGAGAGAGAGAGAGCACAAAATGAAAGTCTGAAAAGAAGACAGGAGAACGTTTTGTCATATTTATCACGCAAGTATGGTGATCGTGACCTTGACCTTCAAGCCAAGCACAAACCAGATGACACATCGACCTTTCCTTTTTCTTCTCCTAATGGTGAAGACATTGACTTAAATGGTGATATTACATCTCATGTATTTGGTGTTCCTATACATCTCAACCGAAAAAAAAAACCCAACAAAACACAATCCATGACCATAATGATGAAGACTGAGACAAAAGAGGGAATTTAATTACGGACTGCATTTAGAGCTCTACTAATTATTAAATTACACAAGGGATAAACAATTTTGGGCGTGCACGCACGCACACCTACAAGCGCAACTACTCCAAAAGAAATGAAAGTTGTTTTCTGTGAAAGTCCATGGCATTGTCTTTTAGAAAGGTCCATTGCGTTGTCGTCCATGGAAGCCTATTGCGTTGTTTTCTATGAAAGCCTATAGCGTTGTTTTCTATGAAAGCCTATTGCGTTGTATTCTATGAAAGCCCATTGCATAGTCTTCTATGAAAGTCCGTTGGAGTGTCTTCTATGAATGCCCATTGCATTGTCTTCTGGTGATGAAAGTCCATTGCATTGTCTTTTATGAAAGTCCATTGCATTGTCTTTTATGAAAATTCATTGCATTGTCTTCCATGAAAGCGCATGGCAGTGTCTTCCATGAAAGCCCATTGTACTGTCTTCTGCCAAAGCCCACTGCATTGTCTTCTTTGACAGCCCATCAGTTGTATTGTCTTCTATGAAAGCCCAGTGCATTGTCTTTTACGAAAGCCCTTTGCGTCGTCTTCTATGAAAGCCCATCGCAATGTCTTCTATGAAAACCCACTGCACTGTCTTCTACGAAAGCCCAACGAAATCTTAAAAATGGCGAATTTAAACCTTGTTAATGTTTCCCAGCCTCCGCTAATCCCAGCGCTAAGACAGAAACGCTAGCACTGAACTCTCCACCATCACCACCACCACCACCACCACCACCGCATCTCCACTCCGGCTTTGTAGATCACCGGCTTTGGGGGACAGTTGTCTTGGGTTCTAGGCCACCGTGCGGTCTCCTCCCACAAAATCCTGAAAAATTCGATACAAAAACCTTGCCGTGTGAGAGAGACCTTGAAGCCCGGTGCACGGAGAAAAGAGGCTGCCTCGATCGGAGCTGCCGGGATCGGCTGGTCAGGGCCTTCTCCAAAATACTGAAAATCCCCCCCCCCCCCCCCCCCCTCCTCCGCTAAAGATGTCTGTAGGAAAAGAATTTTTAAAAAAATCCAGAACGGAGAAAGAAAAGACGAATCAGTGAAACAAAAACAGCAGAAAACTGCAAGAGCGATATTTACAAAGATGTATGCCGGGGGAAAAAAAAGAAAAGAGAGAGAGAGAGATCGACACAGACACAGACAGACAGGCAGACAGACAGGGTGGGTGGGTGGTAGGGTGTTTTGGGGGTTTGACGTCCTTTTCCACCACATACGGGTGATATCAAAGACGGGGCAACGATGAAAACGCCAGCACAAATATTTGGCCCCAGCCGGGATACGAACTCACGACCCGAGCACTGAAAGGCCAACGCTCTACCATTCGACCACCCCGGCTCCCCGACAGACAAAGACAGAGAGAGACAGAGAGAGATATGAAAACAAAAACTGCAGAAAACTATGCTACATGTAACACAATCTACGTTCTCCTTCAACCACGCCGTGTCCATTGCCCGTGTGTGTTGTATTGCATTGCATCGTATTGCGTCGTGCTGTGTTGCAGTGCATAGCAGCATCGTATCGTATCGTATCGTATCGCGTTACTTTGCATTGCATTGCATTGCATTGTATTGCATTGCATTGCATTGCATTGCATTGTATTGTATTGTATTGCATTGCATTGCATTGCATTGTATTGCATTGCATTGCATTGCATTGCATTGCATTGTATTGTATTGTATTGGTACTCCATTGCATCGTATTGCGCCGTACTGCATTGCATTGTATAACATTGCATTGCATCGTATGACACTACATTGTATTTGTACTGCATTCCATTGCACTGAATCGCATTGTATCAGTAACTGAATCGGACTGTTAAACAGCGCCCCCAAAATGATTTGCACGCTACAGTTTTACTCGTCTTGCGGACAGTATTGCTGTTTCACTCTCCTGTTCATGCACTTATGATGCTCGGGTCGTGAGTTCGTATCTCGGCTGGGGCCAAATACTTGTGCTGGCTTTTTCATCGTCTTTGATATCACCCGTATGCGGTGGAAAAGGACGTTAAACCCTCAAACACCCACCCACCCACCCTGTTCACCCACACCCTCAGAGACACTCGGTCAGCTTGTAAGGCCAGTAGCGGTTGTTTGAGGGTACAGCGTCTTTTCCAACCACATCCGGGTGATAACAAAGGCTGAGCAACGAGGAAAATAAGCGGAAAAAGCCAGCGCAAATGTTTGGCCCCAGCCGGGATTCGAACTCACGACCCGTGCATTGAAAGAACGCTTGCCTATCCCGGTTCCCTAACCACTGGCAGGAACTGACGTTTGGCGTTTTTCGGTTGTTGTTGTTGTCACGGCTGTTGTTGTTTTGTTGTTTTGTTTGTTTGTCTGTTTGTTTGTTTGTTTGTTTTCCGTCTTTTTTCCTCTAAGGTTCTGCCCAATCCTAGAGTGGCTTGGATTTGGGTTAGGTTTGGGGATACATTTAGGCTTACGTTTAGGATTAGGGTCAGGGTTAGTGTTCATGATAGTGTTAATGTGATGGGCAGAACCCTTTCAGAGCCAATGGACACTGCCAGACAGAGAGAGGGAGAGAGGGAGACCATGGGGGACAAAACGTGCCGGGACACCGGTGGTGACTGTAGTGGCGTGGTCAGAGAGCTGTGTGTGAGGTGGTGTGTGTCTGGCGTGTTGTCGCTGCTAATCCGTCCCCCAGGACCAGTTTACCCAGCACGACGACTGCAAGAAAAAGGCACAATGTCCGTTTTGAGGGGACGCGCTGGAAGCAAACACCACGGCCTCCCGCAGTGCTCGCTACTCACGGTGGGAGGACAGGGACGAGCTGGGGACCCGCTGGATACAAGGTCCCCTGTTTTCGGAGCTGACTGGGGGAGGCAAACAGAACTCGTCAGCAGCCCGCGCACCCTAGCGGACAAACAGGCCGCCGCGCGTTCAAATTTGGAGAGGAAGATGGAAGGATATAAGAGCTAAACAATTCAGGACAGATCTGCAGCAGTGGGATTTGCCCTTATCCCTTTGATCTTGCCGGCAAACACGGGAGGTGACTAGCTGCAAGTGGGCCGGGCAAACGCCGGGATGTGCTGACTGCCTCCCCTGTTACCTCACCCCGGCCACCCCCTCCTCCACCGCTCTACATACCCCCCCCCCCCACCACCACCACCACCACCACTACCACCACCTCAGCCTCCTCCCTCCGTACCCTTTACGCGGATGATCCCACTGTGTGTCCGTGCACCCAGCCCTATCGTATGGGGAAAGTGTTTGGCGTGAGGATTTAGGGACGCGCTGAACTGGGACAGTTGTGTTTCGGACCGCGCCTGCACCAGCACGAAGGTCAATCGACCCTTGGCGTTAGGGAGCTGGGTTTGGGTGTGAGGTCCCTAAACGTCACAGGCGGATGCAGGGCGAGGAATGGGTCCTTTGGGGCGAAGATGGTGGTGGTGGTTGTGGTGGTGGCAGAAGTGGGTGGGTGATGTGTTTCGTTCCGCGCCTGCAAGAGAAGGACAGTGTGAGGTCCGTAACGTCTTAAAGGACGCAGTGACGGAAAGGTTCTTGGGAGGTACGGGGGCTGGTGGAGGGAAAGTGGGGGGCTGGTGGAGGGAAAGGGGGGGGGGGGGTAAGGTTAGGGGGAGGGACAGGAGGTCTTTTTAAAACTTCTTTCGGGCAAATTCGGGCTTGTTTCACCAGGGTATTTTGCCGGGGGAAGCCGGAGCACCCGGAGAGAAATCCTCGATGAGCAGCCCGGATGACAGGGATAATAACAGATCACAGCTCGACCTGGGATCGAACTCACGCTTGACCGTGACAGAGGTGGCTGCCGTTCAGTAACACTGCTCCTGCTAGTCAGACGCACTGCCTACTGAGCCTGTCTTCGCCTCCTGCTTGTCGAGATGAAACCTCGGTCGGTGGTCTAATGCGAGAGGTCGAGGGTTCGAGTCCCACTCGGGGCAAAGAATTTTTCCTTCTCGTATGTGGCACCGTTCATTCGGGCCGATCGTCGGGGGTTCTCTCCGGGTACTCCGGCTTCCTCCCCCTCTGCTTTGGAAATGTTCAGCCCACCAAATTTGAAATATAAATGCAATTCTAAATTCCGAAATTTAAATAGCTGAGCTGACCCTTCGCACCATGTGATTGTAATGTGTTTATGTCCAGTGTGTGAGAGAATGCGTGTGATTCACGTGAGCGTGCGTTTTGGGTTCAGCTCGCGGCGCTTTGAGCCGATTCATGAAATTGGGTAAAGCGCCTATACAATACTCATTATTATTATTATTATTATCATTATTATCCACTTGACCCAGCTGAAAACGACTCACCCGAGACGAAAGTATGACTACGTCAAAATTATGCCGAACATGGAAGCCGGCGCCGTTTTATCGAAAATCAAAAGGCAAATTCCGCCGTTGCTAAACCAGCTTATGTTTTGGAACAGTTTCGCTCGTGAGTGTGCCTGTACGCTCGAAATACTCCATCTTGATGATTAGTACAGCTCTTAATGCGATACAATGTTGTTTACATTCTGCACGAGCGGTCGAACATTCAAATTCTACGTCTATTGTTACACTACAGGGCCCGAATGTAAAACTCGAGGTTAATATAATCCACGGCTACGGGCCTAGCCCAGACTAGGACAAAAGAAACCCAAGAACAAAATCAAATAGAAAAAAGGAAGCGACGAAAGAAAAACAACAATCCTTCTATAACGGCGTAGGCACCTTGCTGGAATGGACCCGCTTCCTGAATAAAAACAAAAATCAACAGAAAATTTAACCCTGGAGCTAGTTTCGTTCGAGGTTAGACTCTAACCCGGAGCTTAACTCCCTAACCCCGACTTTAACATGCGGGCCCTGGAGTGTGGTTGCCGCGTCATCGAGTACGCTCTGTCTGTAATGCTGTCACTGTCCAGGCGTCTAAGTGGTGTGATGATAGCTACCACCTCAGAACGATCTCTGAGCACAAAATCGATATTCCTCTTTATAAAAAAATAAATAAATAAATTTTAAAAAATTGTACATTACCGGTCGTTTTGGTTTCTATACTGTTAGTGTGAAGAGGGTGGGTGGGTGTTTGGGGGTTTAACGTCCTTTTCCACTACATACTAGTGTGAAGAGGCTTTGTCGGTGTATATTTTGCGTTTTTAGAGGACGAAAAGGATTTTTTTTTTTTTACACATTTATAGGGCGGAGAAGGAAGACTCATAGGCGTGTTACTGAGAAGATTCAAAGAGCAAAACTTCCCCGCTGATAGAGAAGGAAAAACGACAGAGAAAGTGCAAGTCAGAAACGGCACCATAAGCTCGTGCTTGAAATACAGCCGCCAAACGAAATCCTCGACAAAAAAAGTAACACGGCATCGCCTCATGTCTGACAACATTATTAGCAAACAATTTAATCTCTATCAAAACGGCATGCAACCACAACCGCGCCAAAATGTAATCTGTTTAAAACATGACAGCGGAGGTCTTCAAACAGGGCAGATAGCTCAGGCATCTATGGTGTGTAGTCAACCGCCAACAATGTATACTCAGCTTCTTTCGTCATTGCCAGCATGTCTCTCGAGTCAGCTTTTGACATGGACTCCCACGGGATGAGGGAGCCTAGCAGGTGGGAAAACTGAGCGAGCGAGCGAGAGAGAGAGAGAGAGAGAGAGAGAGAGCGCTAGCTTCTGGCAACTCTGTGTGTGTGTGTGTGTGTGTGTGTGAGAGAGAGAGAGAGAGAGAGAGAGCTTGAGCGGCTTCTGGCAGCTGTGTGTGTGTGTGTGTGTGTGTGTGTGTGTGCGTGCGTGCGTGCGTGAGAGAGAGAGAGAGACAGAGAGAGAGACAGAGAGAGACAGAAAGGAGGGGGGGGGGGGGCCTCTGGCAGCGCATCAGTGCACAAAGAGCTAGAGAGAGAGAGAGAGAGAGAGAGAAGCGTTGGGTAACCTGATCGAAGCAGGAAAGGGAGATTTGAAAACAGCATCTCGCGTCAACTCTAATTAGAATCTGGATGGAAAGAAAACACAGGGGAGGTTTAAGAAAAGAAAAACACGAGCTCACACCCTATCGCCATTTTTGTTTGTTGTGGTAGATAATGACAGACAGGACTGAAACCTCTTCTCGTGTGTCCTCGGAGTGAACGAAATAATAGCAGTTTCATATCAAGTCTTCTGGAGTGTTTCCCAGAGACACCAAAGGCGTGGCCTTCACAAAAGAAGAAGAAGAAGAACAACAACAACAACTACAACAAAAGCAAAATCAAGCAACTAAAGACCAAAACCAACCAACAAACAATAAGACCCGAAAACAACAACAACAACAACAACAACAAGAATCCCACCAAAAACCCCTACCAAAACTAAACCAAACCAAAGAAAAACAGCAAGTGACACCAACACAACTACCACCACCACCACCACCACCCCACCACCACCACCACCAGCAACAACAACAACAACACCGGCCCAGTGGTGTGGTAGTTCACACAGCTCGCTTTGTCTGTGACGTCACCAGTGTGTCTAAACTGTAAAAATTATCGTCGAAAGTCGTTGTCGTCGTCTGCAATACCAGGCACACTTTATCATACTGCACAACGACATGACGAATATAATTATCCACTTTCACGTTGATCAAAGTACCGCAGGGCTGGGAGGGTGAAGCATGGAAAGCCTGCTGTTGTTCAGGCGCTACCTGATGTGCCAAGCCCCCCACTCAGGAATTCACTCTGTTTCACTTGTATGACCCCTGTTGTTGTCGTAGTTGTTGTTGTTTCGGTCATATGCCTCCTCCCGAATAATAATAATAATAATATAGCGCGAAGTCCCCGCCACTGTGGGCTCTAAGCGCTTTACAAAGTGACATTAAGATTAACATATATAAGTAATGAAGAACGAAGGTATAAATTTATACATAAATACACCACATGTGAGAGAAACACACAGAGCGACAACCAGCACACACGCACGCGCACAATGTCTGACTCTGAATGCATGTCGCGCAGATTATGAGAAATAATGCAGAGGGCGGTAAATGGCTGCGTGAGTCTAGCAGTTCACGTCAGTCTCACAAATAATGCACTAATACAGGATGTATGCAACCTCACAGGAAGGAATCAAGACAATGATCTTCAGACGATTATACAGCCAGCGTCACGTGCTTCCAGACACGTGCCAGTCCGGCGGACAGGGACAGTATCACCACCAACAACGACGACAACAAAAAACAAACCAGAAATAAACAAACGTACAAACAAAAGACACCAAAACAAACAACAACTACAAAAGAAAACACAAACAAACAGAACCATTTAAAAAAAATAAAAACAAAAAAGAACCAACCAACCAACCAACCAACCAAACAAACAAACAAACAAGTGATTGAATCGCTAACACCCACACAACACATCCATCATGTTTGGGGCGGTCGGTGGTCTAGTGGTTAAGAGACTTGTCACCAATGCGAGAGGTGGGGGGTTCGAGTCCCATTCGGGGCAAAGAATTTTTCCTTCTCGTATGTGGCACCGTTCATTCGGGCCGATCGTCGGGGGTTCTCTCCGGGTACTCCGGCTTCCTCCCCCTCTGCTTTGGAAATGTTCAGCCCATCAAATTTGAAAAATAAATGTAATTCTAAAATTCCGAAATTTAAATAGCTGAGCTGACCCTTCGCACCACGTGATTGTAATGTGTTTATGTCCAGTGTGTGGGAGAATGCGTGTGATTCACGTGAGCGTGCGTGTTGGGTTCAGTTCGCGGCGCTTTGAGCCGATTCGTGAAATTGGGTAAAGCGCCTATACAATACTCATTATTATTATTATTATTATTTAAAAAGCACACTGCCCAGTCAGACATCACGATTCTTTATTGCACTGATACAGCTATCACACTGCATGTATAGTGCGTTTGCAGGAAAAAAAAATACACAGTGTTGTTCCCTCTCTCTCTCTCTCTCTCTCTCTAGTACCGACAAATAGTTTTGGGGATTTTTTCAAATATATGTCGCAAAAGAAAACAAAACTGTTGCTGATCCAGAGAACCAGCCAGATTTTATTTTTGTTTTGGTTTATCTGTCACAGATACAGTTCTAACGTCAGCACGAAAAATCACCTCAAGCCTGAGGTCGCTTGCTTGCTGCGCAGCACAGAGCGCGTAATTTTTCTCCGGGCTCGGTTCCAAACTGCGATCACCCTTTCACCCTCGTGGTGGCTAACGCACCATGATTTAAAAAAAAAATTAAATAAATAAATAAAAATCATCCCCTAAAAGGCCCCAGTGACGTTTGCTGAAATATTTCTCATTGTATTCACGTTACCCAGTTCAGTTATCGCGAGACTTGGATGGTGCACGGGCACATACTACGGAAAGCGCAAAAGGCTCTGTGCGTTTCGCAATCCACGTCAAAGATTACAGAAGCTGAAGATGTGTCGCAAAACATAACTCCTCGCCGTAGATATCAAAAACTTAGATCAACTTCAGATCTTCCTGAAGCTTGCGGAAAGTACGCCATCTTGGGTGGGTGGGTGTTTGGGAGATTAACGTCCTTTTCCACCACGTAAGTGTGATATCAAAGACGGGGGCAACGAGAAAAAGACCAGCACAAATATTTGGCCCCAGCCATCTTGGTACAATCATGGGTTCTGCGATGGCTCAAGGGTGAAGCGCGTTGACTTACAGGAGCACGTGACGGTGCTTCCGGCAGTCAGCTAGATAACAGGAAGTGGTTAGCGATTACTTCCCTTGCTTTACGCTGCTGACGACAGGTGTTTGTCAAGAGAGCAACTTTTTTTTTCTTCTTTTTCTTCTTCTTCTTGTTTTCTTTTTTCTTTTTTAGCATAACTTCGAGTAAGATGTCACAATGTCATAGCAATGTGTCTAGTTGAGTCTCTGAAAGTAGCATATTTTTATAATTATTATTCTCACTGTGTTTTACAAAAGTGTATAATTTGTAAAATGACTAAGACAAACACTGTGCATTTTTTTCCTCGCATGCGGACTATAACGACAAAAGGAAGAAACGATACACAGTACATAAGAGTACATTATAACACCTGACACGACAAATGTACATAATCTAAAAACAACATTAACTCAATTCATATCATTACAACTTACCAAGAAAACGCAGACATCAACTCATATTGCACTATAGTAATATATATCTCCAGCCGACCGTGATGGTGTAGCGGTTAGCACTTCGGACCATGGACCGGGAGATCCAGGTTCGAATCCCAGTCGAAGCCAGCGGCCGGGATTTTGGGGCCCTATGGGCCCAGTGGGGATACTGTTGCCACACAGCCGAGACTCGCTCACTTCACGGGGTGCGACTTTGAGGTTGCTTCCCCTGTTATGACACATAATTATTATTATGATGTGAATGATTACACGGCCGGTACCGCACGTGCTGTAGTTTCCGGGCCTCTTTGGCTCCGGGGTGTTGGAATGCGGCCCCGAGTCACGCAGTCTCAAACCACACGGACCTCCATAGCATCATCATGCCATCATGCTCATCCTCATCATCACGTATAATAAAAATGGCCCTAGCTTCCGAGTCCTTCGTGGATTGCACTGTCCCATGACCTGGGAGAAATCACCACTGGAGCTGACAAAGAGACTTGGAAAAATAATTCAGCCAATCAAAAGACCTGTAACATCCTCCTATGTGATTGGTCGAGCGCGCCAGTGTATCATTATGCTGTATAATAATCTCTCTGTGTCAACAAAAGATGAAACAAGAACAAACAAACAAAAAACTTGAACAGCCAGCTAACCTTCCCCTCCCTCCCCCCCCCCCCCTCCCCGGAAACCTACTGCAAACAAAACTTTTGACAAAACAAAAAACCAGCAAAATAACACAAACAAGCTCTTTCTCTGTGTGTTTCTTATCAAATATAGAAAGGATGAGACTCACACAGAAAAACAGCGTTAGTGCACTGTTACGAAGATCCATTGTTACTCCATGAACCACTGAGAAATTAACACCAATCAAACAATAACAACGATAACAACGACAACGAAATCCCCAAAGTCATTCCTTCGTACGCCAGAAATGCCCAGAAGTCAGTGGGGATCGAGTTAGTTGGGGGGGGGGGGGGGATAGGAAGCTGGGTCATGATGCATGAAGGGAAACTAGTCTAGTGTGAGACTTACTCGCTTCGCTCAGTCTTGTGTCAGACTTACTACGATGGGACTATCATCAACGCGCATTTACCGTTTAGTCCCTGAAATAGTCGTAAAATCGTCGTAGTCTCCGTTTATGCGTCTCACTCGTACTAATCTTCTTTTTTTTCCAGCTTAGTCAACTGGTCTTTCGTCTTAATATATTCTCTCTCTTCATGCACTAGGCCCCTGGAAACTGGCTGGGTCACGCCGACCCTCCGCAGACCCCGCTTGTCTGTTGGCTTAGAACAGACAGTAGCCAGGTCCATCAGTCACCACGTCCATTTGGAGGCCTAGCACCTCACACTCGCACCCACCTTGTCTTTTCAGCCCCAGTCCACCACCTCCCACCTCCCCCTCCCACCCCCCACTCCCAACGAACCCCCATTACCTCCGACCAGACAGACAAGCGTGGCAGAGCACCAGCTCAGTGACTGAAGGACCAGAAATTTCTAGAATTTTCACCCCTCGCACGTAGTATTCGGCGGTGTACACAAATTAATCGAAATGGGACCGATGCACTTACAAACTGTACATTCTTTTCTCTGAAATATTCGTACTGATTAAAGTCACTCTGTGTGTGTGTGTGTGTGTGTGTGTGTGTGTGTGTGTGTGTGTGTGTGTGTGTGTGTGTGTGTGTGTTTATACAAACAAGTCCGAGCCTGGAGATTTTTGAGAAACCGTATGTGGTTTTGTTTGTTTGTTTGTTTGTTTGTTTTTAATTACCCTTTCCTTTACTGTTTTCGTTCAGTTTTCCCCGTTGTTTCGTTGTTGTTGTTGTTGTTGTGTCTGTTTTTTTGTCTAAGTTGTTGCTTCTCTTTATATTTTTAACTTCCATTGAAAGGAATGAAATGAAAAACAACCACAGATAAGAAAAAAAAAGACATCAGAAAAGAAAACAAAATGTTCCAGCTGACCACCCGACCGTGACAAACAACAAAACAACTTTCTCCGTGTCACCCCTGTACACAAGACACAGCACCTACTATGGACTAAAACAAGGGGAGGTTGAAGAAGGAGGGGTAGGGGTGGGGGTGGGTTGGGGGGAGGAGAAGGAGGAGATCGAGGCAAAGACCTGTCGACACAGAAGAGCGATCGTGTGGAATGAGCGATAGGAAGCCAGGAGGCGCTACCAGCACGCGTCTGTCTGTACGTGCGTGTTCGCGCACATTGCACGTGCATTCCGTGCACCCTCCTCATTCATCTCGGGGCAAGCAGGGGGGTCGTTTGTCAGACGCCTCTTTTGTGACGACCTTGACCAGTGGTCAGTCTTAAGACACGCAGGGATGGGGGGAGGAGGTGGGGAGAGAGAACTCGGCTTTCTCTCTAATCAGGACACAGATACGTATTGATTTCGGGTGAGCGGTGGTCTGCTGCGCTACTGAACGGCCGTCACCAATGTCACGGCGATGAAGCGTGGGTTCGAGCCCAGGTCGACCTTGTGATATGTGATACCGGTTTTTCCTGGCTACCGGGCTGCTCATCGGGGTTTCTCTCCGGGTTATCCGGCTTTCCTCCCCCAGCAAAAATGTAAACAAATATAGGATAGGTATTGGGTGGCGCTGCACCGCGGCGATGCGCTTCCCCCGGGGGAAGCAGCCCGAATTTTCCGAAAGGGATAATAAGAAAGTAGTGAAAAAACAAAAACAAAAAACAATGTAGTTTGATCGACAAACACGTAGCAGACTGTGTATAAGAAAAAATCCCACAGCCAAAATGCCACCCTAAGCCTTTAGACTGACAACAAAGCAAAACAAAAACAAAAGGAGGGACCTTTCCCAATTCATTTTTAAATAGATCAGACCTATGATAGGTAAGCTAGGGTTTCAACTCCACTCCACAAGAATGTTCGGAGATGACCCAAACGGGCAGGTTATGGGGGAGAAAGGGACAGCTAGCCTAAGGGAACAGGCGAACAGTCCAGCTGAACACGATTCAGTCCAGTCAGACTGGGGAGCCTCTGACTTGATGTGTCCTTTACTGTGTTGGACGTGTTTCACAAACAGATCCAGTTTTGCAGTCAAAGGAAAGACTTCTTCGAAACAGTTTCTCGGTGTAATACACCCCTGTTCCGGGACCGTCGCTTCTCTATGCCCCTACGACCACGTCCAAATCGGGCTAACCGAGACCGAACCGAGCTAAGTGATACCTAAGAAGGAAAAAAACAAAAATACTCGGTAACAAGGAAAGTGGACAGTATTTGATTTATGCGAGATAAGACGCGCCTAAGATAATTCACACCTTCAAGTCACGTGACGCGGTGGGCGTTATCCATCGTGACGTTGCAAGACACGTTCAATCGGAGAAAAAAAGATAAGACAGGGGGAAAAAAAAAAAAAAACTGTCTCGGTCGCGTCCTATCTCACGAAAATCAGGCGGGCCCCGAGAAGTGTTCAATGGGACGGTGGGAATACATAGGCCAATGTAGGTCACATCTTCAGTATAGCACGGTCTCCTGGAAGTGTTGACACCGCGCTGCTTTGTTCACGTTCGTGTAATTCTGATCTTCGCTAGTATGTGGAACTATCGGAAAAGAATTAGCTGGTCGTACTATGACAGATATGTCAGATGAACCATGTTATACAGAAGGTGAACTGTACCATGTCACTGATGCAATACACTTTCTTGGCAGTAAATGTTGATGACGAAGTCACTGGACCTCCCGAGAACCTTCTTCTGGCCTGCCTCTGTCGTGTTTCAGTCGGGTGGCTGATTCAAAACAACATCGCGTCGTCTCCACGACAGACATTGCCGGAGAAGCTGGATGGGGCCGCCGTGAGCTGGTATCCCCCGGACTGAGGGGCGACATCCCAGCTTTGACCTGGAGGAGATTCTGGTGGGTACGCTGAGGTGTGGGGCACGGGATAACCTGTATGGCCCTGGTCGACGTTCCACGAAAACTGAGCGGACGGGGGGCGGGTTGGACTTTGGGCAGAGAGTGACTCCGATCCGTGCGATGGAGTGTTGGGTGCAGGGTAGGGTCCAGGACTCTGAACAGCATCCCAAGAAGACTGACAGGCAGTTGGTCTTTGGGCAGGGAGTGACTCCGATCCGTAGGATGAAGTGCTGGGTGCAGGGTAGGGTCCAGGACTCTGTAGAGCATCCCAAGAAGACTGACAGGCAGATGGGCTTTGGGCAGGGAGTGACTCCGATCCGTAGGATGAAGTGTTGGGTGCAGGGTAGGGTCCAGGACTGTGCAGAGCATCCCAAGAAGACTGACAGGCAGTTGGGCTTTGGGCAGGGAGTGACTCCGATCCGTAGGGTCCAGGACTCTGTAGAGCATCCCAAGAAGACTGACAGGCAGATGGGCTTTGGGCAGGGAGTGACTCCGATCCGTAAAATGGATTGCTGGGTACGGGATATGGTCCACGGCTCTGAACGCCATCCCAAGAAGACTGACATGCTGCTGGGCTTTGGGCAGGGAGCGAAGATGGCGTGGTGGGTACGGGGTAGGGGCCAGGACTTTCGACACCACCCCAAGAGGATTGGCCGGAGTGAGGCCCAGTTGGGCTTTGGGCAGGGAGGGATGATGGGTTGCTAGGTACGGGGTAGGGCCCAGGGCTTTGGACGCCATCCCAGATCTGGGTGTGGGGAGTGAAGGATAGGCTTTGGGCAGGAGAAGACCCTGACTCGTAAGCTGAGTTGCTGGGCGCAGGGTAGGGTCCAGGACTCTGCACAGCATCCCAATAAGACTGACAGACAGTTAGGCTTTGGGTAGTCGAAGACTCTGATCCGCAGGCAAGTTCACATTGAAAACCGACAAGCAGTGGCTGAGACGTGGGCTGCTTGCGGACTCTGGGAAGGACTTGGTCCTGCGTGCTGGCGGCGTCCTTGGGAAGGGGAAAGCAGTGTGATTACCAGAATTACCTGGCACAGAACATTGACGACTGACTCTCGGTGGCTTCGGCACATCCACCGCCGGGCCGCCTTCATGGTGACGTCCGTGGCTATCGCAGTCCCTGAACGAGTCTGTCATCCGAATCGACAAAGAACGAGACCCTGGAAAAAGCAACCATCATAATCATCATCACCATCATCATCGGCATCACTGTCGTCGATGTTGAGGACATTGACGTGACAACATGATGTGCCTGGTAGATTTGTTTTGTTGTTGTTGTTATTTTTGTTGTTTGTTTGGTTGTTTGTTTGTCTGGTGAAGTATGGGGGCGTAGCGGGTGAAGTGGTCCATCAACACTAGAATGTACTCATGACCCGCAGTGCTCTTTTCTAGGTGCAGAAAATCTATGGACACTAGCTCAAACGGGGTGCTGGTTGTGATGGTCTTCAGGGGGGGGGGGGGGGCATGCTCATAGTACACAGGTGGTTTGTCCTTTACACAGCTGCATTCCTTTGTGACGTATTGCTCGATCTCCATACAGAGCCAGAAGAACCTTTCTCGAACCAGAGTGACGGTTCTCTCCACGCCCACGTGACCCATGTCATTGTGCAGCTGACGCAACACTTGCGTGTGGTCCATCCCGGAGACCTATGACGCAGTGCGGTGAAAGCCGGAAGGAAGTTGCAAGGCTGACCCCCCCCCCCCCTTTTAACACCCATGGCCTGCATTTAAAAGTTGGGGTTAGGGAGTTTAGCTCCGGGTTAGAGTCTAACCTCGAACTGAACTAGCTGTAGGGTTAAAGGTTTTTTTTTTGTTTGTTTTTTAATCAGGAAGCGGGTCCGTTCCAGCAATGTGCCTATGCCGTTATACTTATAGAAGGATTTTTTTCTTTCTTTCTTTGCTTCCTTTTCTATTCAATTTTGTTTTGGGGTTTCTTTTGTCCTAGTCTGGGTGTGGCCCGTAGCCGTGGGTTAAATTAACCTCGGGTTTTATATACGGGCCCGGGACAACAACGAGAGTAGCCACCTGGAACATCAGGACAATGTATGAAGTAAGAAGGACCGAATCGGCCTTCCTCTTGAACCCAATCCTACCGCCATCCCTAAACCTCAACAGACGCACAGTGAGCCCGAATAACAAGCCCCCCCCCCCCCCTCCTGTCGTCCTCACCACCTCAGTGAGGAGTGAGGAACAGCGGGAACTGTGAAAAACAGCGCTTTTAATCACGCCCCTACTCACGTTCATTAGACCACTGGCTAGACGGAGGAAGCTCCTCCGTGAACAACAATCACAAGCAGCCGCCAACCGCGGGGCTATGCCAGTCCTATAACTATACTATGATACTACAGGTTCCGGGGTTTTACGGAGTTCTTTGCGCCAGGTGTGACCCCCACAGGTGGTACATACAGTTACAGAACTTGTTGTGTGGGTTTTGTTGTTGTTGTTGTTGTTGTTGTTGTTGTTGGGTTTTTGTTTTTTGGGTTTTTTTTTTGTTTGTTTTATTTATTTTTTTTTTTTTTGGGGGGGGGGGGGGGGTATCACCGCGTAGGCCGCGATGGTCATGGGTGTTAAAGGTGTGTTGATGACACCTTCGTGTTCAATGCCGCAGAAAGGATTAAAAAAAAAGTAACAGCGCCCCCCCCCCCCCCCCCCCCCCCCTTCCTTCCGTATCCGCTAGCTTCAACTTCAATCCCCAGCCACCAATCTTCTTGCGATTTTAGTTCTGTTCCACCACCCCCTCCTCCCCCTCCCCCCCTCCCCAACACACCACACACACACACACACACACACACACACACACACACACACACACACACACACACACTGCGCTCGATAAGTAAGTGAGCTATATACCTTTCCAATGATGTTTAAAGTCATATCTAATAGTTGAACTATTTCTAAGCAGATAATATACTTGGCAGCAAAAAAAAGTATTCACCGCATTAATAATTGAATTACTCAAAAACGGTGAAATATATCCAGAAAATTTCATCAACCCTGTACAGAGAATTTCTTTGGGAACCAGTAACAGTTCATTGCGTTGTGTGCTTAAAAAAAAAAATCCCAAAATTTAGAACGGAGTGAACATAATTTATGTCAGCGTGCTGACCCAAAAGTCACAACTGTCATTTGGCGTTCTTTGGCGATGTAACCCCCCCCCCCCTCCCCCAGAAGAACGTTTATCGGCTGATTGGAACATTGTCAACATCAACAACAACAGATCCCGACGTATGAATTGTAATCAAACAAACAAAGCGCAAAATATAATTTCTTAGATATGATTCTCTCTCTCTCTCTCTCTCTCTCTCTCTCTCTCTCTCTCTCTCACACACACACACACACACACACACACACACACACACACACACACACACACACCTGGCCAAACGCACAGAAATCAACATCATTAAAAAACCACTCACTTTTCAGAGAGGCTGCCCCACCGGCGCCTGGACTCTGTGACTCAGCACTGCACGACCCCAAGGAACTGAGGGCCCTCGAAAAATGCTCGTCCACTTTCTCCTGAGCATCGCCAGCGAAGTAGCTGAGCAGGACGGATCTCTCGGTCAGGTAGCGGGCAGAGTGGGGCACCAGCACTTTCTCCCCTTCATCCCCCGTCTCCATGGGCGACGGCGAGGACGACCCAGAGGAAGGCGAATCAGAGTCGGAGTTTGCCTGGGAGGAGAGGGGACGTGGGAACGGCAGATTGTGGGTGAAGTTGAATGGGTTGAGAGGCTGGAGGACCGGGGACGATGCCGACGACTTCTTGTCCGACCAGGAGGTGAACCACTCCGGTGTGGACTCTCCTGATGAGGAAGTTGACGGCGGCTTCTTTTTCGCTGTCGTTGCGTTTGAGTTTGCGTCCCAGTCCTGGGTCGGGCTCTCAGAGCAAGAAGAGGGATTGGAGGAGGGTGGGTGGGTGTTCGGGGGTTTAACGTCGGGACTGGAGGAGGAGGTGTAGGAGAAGGAGGAGGAAGAGAAGGAGGACGTGTTGTCGATGGACGAGGCCGAAGGGGAACACAGCCAGGACAAAAAGTCCACCAGCTCATTCGTTTGAGTAACTGCCTTCCCGGACATTTAGAAGCAGGGGGGATCTCGAGAACTAAATGAGACAAGACGATGCCAGGGATGAGTTCTACGATGAAAGAGACTACAATGCCGTACCGCGTGCTATCTTCTTGTCCTGTGGCAGATCTGATTTTCTGAGGCGTTACTAAACTGTAACTGGAGCTGACGCTGGGCACACCTACATCTGATCCCGTCTGGCGAAACTTCCTTCCGCTAAATACCAATGCTGCGACCGATGACGATCACGTGTGTAGTCCTGCGGACTGGTGTGCGCATGCTCCGTTTATCGCACCTCCACCGTGCGACACGCTGTTTCTGTGGGACCTTTTCATGTGTGATCACCAGTACACACACAGCGTCTCACCAGTGAGTTCCGGACAATTCTGCCACACGAAGAGACAGGCTTGGGTGGATCGGTGGGTGTTTGGGAGTTGAACGTCCTTTTCCACTACGTATGGGTGATATCAAAGATGGGGCAACGAGAAAAGGTCAAGCACAAATATTTGGCCCCGACTGGGATTCGAACTCACGCCCCGAGCATTGAAAGGCCAACGCTCTGCCATTCGGCTACCCCAGCTCCCACAGAGAGAGAGAGAGAGAGAGAGAGAGAGTGTGTGTGTGTGTGTGTGTGTGTGTGTGTGTGTGTGTGTGTGTGTGTGTGTGTGTGTGTGTGTGTGTGAATCATCATGTGTGTGAATCATCGTGTGAGAGAATCTTTGTAACGACCACAGCTGGCTTTATTTTTCTCTTGTAAGTTGTTCCTGTCGTAAGTTTGTGGATGCCACAAGTTTAGTCACGTCACTTGTTGTCATCGATAACACTATCGTCATTTTGATTTGTTAGAATCTGTGCGCTCTGTAGTTTTATTTTATGCCAGTGCTGACGACCTACCATGACGCCAACACTTGAGGGCAGTGACCGTTTTAATCGTAGTACCAACGGGCGGAATATCCAGGGAAGGGGAAGGGGAGTGTGTGTGTGTGTGTGTGTGTGTGTGTGTGTGTGTGTGTGTGTGTGTGTGTGTGTGTGTGTGTGTGTGTGTGTGTGTGTGTGTTGGGGGGCGTGGGGGAGGGGGGTGGAGGAGGGGTGGGGGGCAGGAGGGGGGACGGGGTACCATTTTGAAGATGCAACATAGCCGCACAACAAGTTGTTTTTTTTCCACTACTTTATTCTCCCTTTCGGGAAATTCGGGCTGCTTCCCCCGGGGAAAGCGCGTCGCCGTGGTGCAGCGCAACCCAATACCTATGCTATATATTTTTTTTTACAATTTTGCTAGAGGTGACCTGAGAAAAACGTATACTCAGGGAGGCATTTGGCATAACGCGTAATGTGTTATAGTGTGTTTGGCGTTCTAGTTTGCCAACAAATTTGTGCGATAACCTTCAAGTTTTTAATGAAGCTACTTTTGTAGACGTATTGCACACAAAGGGTTACTCAGGAAGTTGTGACCTAATACATTTCAATCTGAGTTGCTTTCCTCAACATCACTCTGTAATACAAATCATTCAGATTGTCTTGTGAAACGCCGATGTTCTTACTAAGTAATCTGGGGACGGACTGAAGCCTATTCTTACTTACTGCTGCTGCAGCTGGAGGCATGAGGGGGAGAGCGAGCTAGAGGCACGGAGAGAGAGAGAGAGAGGGGGTAAGTGGGTGGGTGTTTGGGGGTTTAACGTCCTTTTCCACAGAGAGAGAGAGGAGATTTTATAAGCCAAACTCTTTTGTGACTGATTTCATGATCTCCTTTACTTGTCGGTGAAACCGAAGAAGACAAATTTCCCGTTTTAAGGACAATAAAGTTATCTGTATCTGTATCTGTATCTGTAAAAAGCCGACACTAGTGACAGGTTTCCAAAGCAAGTAAATATTATCATGTTGAAGATCAGGAGGCTGCGTATCATGAGTCTCATAGGCAGAACGGCTTAACAATTACTGTATTAATCTGTGACCTCTGCTTGTTTCTTGTCCGTCACTATGCCACGAAAGCTCGTTCGATCCCGGCTGGGGCCAAATATTTGTGCTGGCTTTTTCATCGTTGCCCCGTCTCAGTTTGATATCACCCTATGTGGTGGAAAAGGACGTTAAACCCCCCAAAACCCACCCACCCACCCAACCCACGAATGGCTCTGTGTAGAGTTAGGGGAGGCTGGTACTTTCTGTCTAATCTTTCTGTCTAAACAGAAATATTGTCGCACGCTCCAAAGTGAACAGCAGGGTGGAGGTTTGCACATAAAGTAGCGCTTAGCAGCTTGGGATCGAGATTAAACGTTCTGATTTCGCGGAGGGCAAAGAAAAAAACAACAACTATATTTTGTGCAGTGCCTGATATAGCATCGTCCTGCTCACTCCCATACTGATTGCTAGAGGCTGGCTGTGTGCTACAGATAGACGTGATTTTACTACAGTTTGCGTCAAATGACGCGCGGGTTTTTGTTTTTTGTTTTTGTTTCCCAGTCGCGCAGCAAGTACCGGTAATCTGAGGAATGATTAAGCCTCAGTTTCTGTTGGTGAAACTACTATAAGACGAAAACAACAAAAACAACAACAGTAATAATAATAATGATAAGTGCATTGACAAAGGCGTTTTATCCTAGGTACATGGCTAAACTGAAGCGCCGCGAAATGAGCCCATCACGCACGCTAACATGAATCACACGCACTCCCTCACACACCGGACTGACATGACCACATCAGTACAGTCACGTGATGCGAAGGATTTCGGAATTTAGAATTGCATTCATTTTCGGAAGTGTGTGTGTGTGTGTGTGTGTGTGTGTGTGTGTGTGTGTGTGTGTGTGTGTGTGTGTGCGTGCGTGCGTGCGTGCGTGCGTGCGTGCGTGCGTGCGTGTGTGTGTGTGTGTGTGTGTGTGTGGGTGTGTGTGGACTGTACATTTCCGGGCCAAACTGAGCAGAGGGGGAGGAAGCCAGACGGTACCCAAAGCCCCCCATCCCCACCCCCTCGACGTCTTTATCGACCCGAATGAACAAAGCCACATCAAAAGGTTTCACACTGGTGGCAGCACTGAGACATTACCGCTACTGACACCCCCGATTTTCAGTCTGCGGCCCCCAAAATAGAGTGATTCAATTCAACTGACTTCATTTTATTTTTTTTATTTTTTTTTTATTTATTTTTTTTTTTGGGGGGGATGGGGGGGGGCGCGTTTTGTAAGGTTCAACAGTAACGGTACTCAGACAAGGACTCGCCAAACACGCATCACTCTTGACTAGATGGCGCTGTGAGGCACTTTCTGGAGGTATTTTGAGAATTGGGTACATTTCGCATATGCCTGGGGCGGGACCGCCAAGCTCGCGTGCACTTAGCCCCTCCCCCCTCGCGCGCACCTGTCAATCACCCTCGTCTGACAGCCTCTTGGGGGCCAGTGCGGATGCCAGTTTCGTCTCGGTGCTGGAGGAGAGAGGTTCGGGCAGCCGAGAAGTTTGTACAGTCAGTGAAGAGTCGCAGACTTTCCTCTATATACTACTGCTGTTGCTGGCGCTGTGTTAAAATGTTACGTGGTTGAGGAAGGTGTTAATAATAATAATAATGAGTATTGTATAGGCGCTTTACGCAATTTCATGAACCGGCTCAAAGCGCCGCGAACTGAGCCCAACTGACACGCTTGCTGAATCACACGCATGCTCTCACACACTGAACATAAACACATGACAATCACGTGGTGCGAAGGGTCAGCTTAGCTATTTAAATTTCGGAATTGGGATTTGCATGTATTTTTCAAATTTGGTGGGCTGAACATTTGCAAAGCAGAGGGGGAGGAAGTCGGAGTACCCGGAGAGAACCCTCGACGATCGGCCCGAATGAACGGTGCCACATACGAGAAGGAAAAATTCTTTGCCCCGAGTGGGACACGAACCCCTGACCTCTCGCATTGGTGACA